>JAQGBT010005486.1:0-14232 GCA_034698585.1 Disparrhopalites patrizii
AGCAGAGATAAAAAACAAAGAGCAAAGGAGAAAGTAGAGATAAAAAATTAAAAACAAAGCACAAAGGAGAAAGCAGAGATAAAAAATTAAAAACAAAGCACAAAGGAGAAAGCAGAGATAAAAAATAAAAGCAAAGAGCAAAGGAGAAAGCAGAGAACAACAGAAAGCAAAAAACCAAAAAGAAGCAACATGAGTAGAGGCTTATTAGAGAAAAATGGCCAGAACAAAGCCAGAGAAATAGTGAAGAGAGGCAGAGAGAAAATACGGAGACAAAGAAACTATGAAGATCGATCTCCAAATCAACGCCACGAAGATAGCCTAGACATATCGGAGAGAAATGAACAACCACAAAAAAATAACAAATATAGACAGAAAGCAGAAAATACAGAAGAGGAGCACAGATGAGGTAATAATATTTAGAGGAAAAAGTGGATGGGAAGTACAAAGGAAGAGGTGCAAGCTAGAGACATGCAAATAAATGGGAAAGCTATAAAGGAAATGAGAGGGAAAGGAGAGACAAAAATAGAGGAAAAGGAGAGAAAAAATGGAGAGAGAAAAGAAGAGAAAAAATAATGAAAAAGGGATAAAAATATAAAGTAAAAGGCGATAGAAAAAATAATGGAAAAGGCGATAGAAAAAATAATGGAAAAGGCGATAGAAAAAATAAAGGACAAGGAGATAGAAAAAGGAAAGGAATGAGAAAAAAAAGGAAAAGAGGGGAAAATACGAAAAATAAATGAGAAAGGTCGAAGAAGACGGACAAAAAAGAGAGTGAAGGAATGGGATAAAGGAGAATATTGGAGTAACTATGGACCAGATCGTAAACAGAGGAAGAAATGAGATGGAAAGGAAGAAATGTGAAGAAATCGGGAAGAGGGAGATGGAGAGACGAAAGTGTGGTCATGTCCACGGGCTTCGGCGTGTGTAGTGGGAGTTTTATCTGGAATGAAATGTAAAAGGGAGTGAAAGCGTGTGTGTGCCCCTCCGTCCCTCTTCATATGCCATATGCACGTGAGATCCCAACTCCCCCAAGTCGAGTATAGAGCTAGGAGTCTTTTCAGAGGGGTATGAGCTCTATAGGAAAAGGCAGAGAGGAGTAGAGAAAGAGAGAGCCTCAGAGACTGTGAGAGAGACGGAGAGAGAGAGACGGAGAGAGAGGGAAAGCGCTGAACTCATTGCGGATCCGATTTATTTGAAATCCTCTGCCGTAGCACAGAGGACGACTGGGGAAGTTGCTCCGGAGGACGGCCTGTGTGCATTTTACTTGAAAATTCTACACATCCTCCTTTCTCTTCCCATTTTTTATACATTTCCCTCTTCACGCTCTCTCTACCTTCCCGTTTCTTTCCTCGGTACAAAATTTTTCGGAAGATACCAAAAACAAGGGAAAACTCTGTTCTTTTCAGTTGTTTTTTTTGCACCCCAACATTTTCCCTGTAACAATTTCCCTGTGAAGTGTTTGGGATTCCTGGTGTTATTTTCTGGTGGTGTGAGTGTGGGCGTTTTTCGTGTGAAGAAGCACATCTCTCGTCATGCTTCCTTAAACTTTCCCTTTCTGGCTCTTATCTACCAGACAGAAACAGGGGAGAATAACAATTCCAAAAACGGAAAACGTGGGGAAAGAGGAAGAAAAAAATATTAAAAAAAACTTTTTTTTTGCTTTCAAGAGAGAAGAGGACCGAGCAAGTTTTTCTTGGTAAACATCTGGAGATTTTATCTGGTGTGGATTCCCTCTCTTTCCCGCCCAACAAGCACCACCTTGTCCGAAGAAACTTTGTGTGTATGTGGGGAAAGTCACATTTTTTGTGTGGTGAAAGTAGGATTTTTTATACTGTGCAAGTAACTTATTTTTTGGGGTGAAAATACGGTTTTTTCTGTGGTCAAATTAACAATTATTTTCGAAATTTACAACTTTTTTCTGTGTGGATATTAACATTTACTTTCCGCGGTGAAAGTATATTTATTTTCTGCGGTGAAAGTAAAATTATTTTATTCGGTGAAAGTATTTCTGTGGTGAAAGTACAATTATTTTTAGTGGTGAAAGTACAATTTTTTATTCGGTCAAAACATTTCTGTGAAGAAAGTACGATTATTTTTAGCGGTGAAAGTACAATTATTTGGTTGGGTGAAAGTATTTCTGTGGAGAAAGTACTATTTTGCCCTCAGTTTGTGACTAAATAACATTTCCTGGTCATTTAGTTGCTAAAAATCCCGAGTCTCCCCCAATTCAGAATGATGATGTGAAATTTACTGTCCAGAATTTGGAGGAAATTGTGTGAATTATTAATGGTGATTGGGAAGACCCCGGAATTCTCGGGGAACAATACAGCCTTTATGACTTTCTCCAATTCTCTCCTATTGTCTCTTTGTATTCATAATTACTAAAAAAAAGGGAGACCTTCCAGCTCCAGCTGCGTGTTTTTTCCCTCTTGTTCTTTCTTTCGGGTTCTCCCCGCACGTGTTCCTCATTTTCGGAGGGCAATGAAAAAAAATCGGGGAGGAAATACTACAAAGGCTTGTATGTAGAATGCTCGTTGAGGAACGGGGAAGGACCCAGCTCTCCTCCGGCCTCGTGTGCAATCTGGTTCTTGCGAGTCTCCAGAGGAAATTCCACCTTGCCTCCCTCCAATTCTTCAAGATGCTCAGGGACACCAAAGAGAAATTCTGAGGGCCGTTCTTGGCTTCAAAATCTAAATACTTCCGTCATACAATGCAGATTTGCTCACCTTTCAACTCCAACAAATATACTGTATTTTAAGGGGACGATTTACCCAAATTACATTTATAATAAATAAAACATACATCACGCAAAAAATTTTCTAGAGGAGATTGCCAGCTTTTATCACGTCTTTCAAGAGCGCACAAGCACTGCCATGCAACTTTGTAGGAATTTGTGAGCTATTTCTAGGAACATTTTTATATCAACTTTGCTACTTTAAGATAACACATTTTCTAGAAAAATTCGAAACTAACTTCAAGTTTTTAAGTAAAATAAAATAAAGTAAA
The DNA here is from genome assembly GCA_034698585.1 of Disparrhopalites patrizii. Classification (NCBI taxonomy): domain Eukaryota; kingdom Metazoa; phylum Arthropoda; class Collembola; order Symphypleona; family Sminthuridae; genus Disparrhopalites; species Disparrhopalites patrizii. The sequence goes on from JAQGBT010005486.1 coordinate 3,007, forward strand.
AATACACATCAAAATTTACGATTCAAAATTACATTATTGGCACTACACTTTGCCCTTTTAAATTCTGGAACAACTGAAAATTTGAAATATTCTCGGACGAAACTTGTGGGAAAACATTTGAACTAAAAACTAGCAAATGCTAGCATTTGCAACCACAAAATCCTGAATAGCTTTTAAGTTAAGCCGAATTTCCAGATAGATTTTTATATTGTATGCAGCAAACATTTTTATTAAAAAAAGTGAATTAAATTTCGTCCCCTGACTTTTAAATTTCCCCCCAGAAAAATGAGGTAAAACAATATTCCTCCCAAATTTCACGCACAAATGAAAATGTTTTTCTACTGGACATTTTGTACCGCCACGGAAATCAATTTCCCCCCATAAAACTCCTGGATAAAATAAACTGAAAAAAAAAATTGGGAGAATTGTTAAATAAGAAAGTGCAAGTCAGCAGAAAATCCGAAGGGAGAGCATCATTTTGCAAGGTAAGAATCCCTTCTATTTCCCATTATATTCAAACGGGGAACTTTCCCCCTTTAAACTTTCTCCGTCATCCTTTTTCACATGGATCCTATGCATAGAGAGTAACCGAGAAAATAAAGGGGAAAAGTGAAGGACCGAAAAAATCAAAGCCCATCAATTGCCGAAGTTACCCCGTCACTAGCTTTTGTCCCTTTCGGAGAAAAAAAAACTTTGTGTATCATCAAAAAAAGGGAAGGTTGAAACAAATCAAAGGAGCATGGACACACTGCTCTGTCCTGGAGAAAATCTCTATGCATGGAAGGGAAAAAACATAAAAGAAAAGCCAAATAAAGATTTCCACGGGAAATTCTTCCCAAACAGAACTCACAAAGGCAAATCGAGAGAAAAAGGAAGGGAAAAAGAGAAAGTGAAGAAAGCAAAAAAATCCCTTTTCCTCTCCCAAGAAATAACTTTCCTACATCAATTTCAATCAAAGAAAATACACAACCAACACAAAAAATAGGAATAAAAAATACGTATGTACCTAAAGGGGAAGGGATAATAAGGAACTTTTTCTCGAGGAAATAAGTAAGCCTCGGAATCTTTCCTTTTTACCTCTTTCACCCCTTTCATGTTTTTCTCTTAAAAGTCTTCCTCCAGAGCCTCAAAAAGAGACTGGCGAGAGGGAAGACGCTCGGAAAAGGAGAAAGGGAAAAACTCCCGCTTTATTTTGTGACTTTTATAAAGTTTTGAGGGGAACTTAATTTCTAAATTTTAATCCTTCAAAAAATTCTTCCACTATGTACTTCTTCAAGCAAAGACTATTGGGGAGATTCTCCTCTCTCTCTCTGTCTCTCTCTCTCTCTTCTCTCTCTCTTCTATCTCCTTCTCCGTCTCATCATCATCTCCGGTTCCTTTTGACAAAACTTTTGTGGTGATCGAACTGACTTTCAAAGGTTGTGGGAAAGACTTCTTTCATTTCCGATGCTAAAGAAAGTCATTTGAAGGTTCCAGAAGCAAACCAGCATACATTCATCATTTTGAAAATTGAATACGAAAACATCCCAGACGCTCCGCCATTCCTTATAGAAGTTTTCAGAAATTTTAAAACCTTCTAAAAACGTTCTCCAAAATAGCCCCAAAAAATTCGTTTTTTCAACCTTACACCTCTTTGCATCCGTAGCCTTCATTAACCCCCCAACAACTGGACTTCTCCAGAGCCTCCCAAGCTCATCTGCAAAACCACCCGAAATTATCCAGTCATCTGCCTTCACCATAAACCTTTCTTTATCTGTCCCCGGAAAAAAAGTGGTTTAAAACCCTCAAAATTATTCCGGACAGCCGCGTAATCGAAAAAGGGAAGGGATGAATTAGTAATAAATTCAAAGTAGATACACCATACACCTATGCTTATATATATACATATATACGTATACATATATAGATACACAAATGTACGTAAGTATAGGCAGCCAGCCTAGACAAGACATGAAAAACTCATTTCGGAAGGAAGAGCATCTCCCCTCAGCCGGAGAGATGGACTTGCCATTAGAGGAAATTAATCTCGGAATGAAACGGGACGGAATATACACGTACATATGTATATATATAATCCATATGCAGGTATATACCAAATATATACCGTACTTTAGGGTCCCAAGCACTTCATTTCTCCCTGGACACGTGCATTCCGGGCACAATGTCCTTTCTATTCCTCTTCTAAAATACTTTTTCATACCCGATATCCCTTATAGAGGAAAGAGTAGCTCTACCTTGTATGGGAAAGAGTGTATAAAATATATTATATACATATTATACCCTCTATATGGGACACTGTCCTTGCGGTTCTGCGGTAAGACTCATCTTCATCCCCTCAATTTCTCGGTGGAGACTCAAAGACTTGCGTGGGAAGAGGTGAGAGAGGAGCCAAAGGAGTTGTTCCGGGATCTTTAAGTGGGCTTTCTTTGTCTTCTTGGTTATGTTTTTTTTTCTTTAAAAAAAAAACTTATGGTGTACTATAATGCAATAAAAAACACGGACGGAGAGCCCCTCAAATGTACTCCAGGACTCCAGGACTTTCTCAGGTAACTTGAGCTTTCACCTACCAAGACTTTCTTTTCAATACAATTTATTCTTTTCTCTCTCTCGCTCTCTGTTTCTCTCTCTCCAGAGTCACCTTCATGTTTCCCCGGACTTTCCCCTTTGTTTTGTCAACACAAACGCTTCCAACGTACAGAATGGGTAGATTTCTTGGCCCTGGGGACTTACGGCACCATCTCAATATTCCATTTCCTCCTTCCTCTTCCTCCTTTTAAGTTCAGACGGGGAAGACCCTGGAAAGAATACGTTCCTGGAATACACAAGCACTTTTTGCGATTTAAAAGCAAAGAAAAAACTGTTTTTTTTTAGCGGAGGAATAAATATTATTGCATTGCCGCGGGTGCCTCGGAAAGTCGGAAATATGTTTTTTTTGGGCCCTTCAACTTTTTTCGTCAGGGAATAGCCTTTTCTGTAGATTTCCAAAGGAATTCTTTGCCTATTTTTTATGTTTCCTTGGAACATTTGTTTTCCTTAAAATATCCTTGGAATATCCTTGGAATATCCTTATTTTGGCCGCAAATATCCGACGTCGAAGATCTTGAAAGAATTGAAGCCCGGGCTGAACCGGAGGATTTCTTCCCCATTAAAATATGAAAGGATTTGTGAGGAGAAAAGGGACCATTCCCAACTTGTGATTTGCTCAGTGGAGGAATTAACGTGGAGTGTGTAATGATCACAAAGCGGGATGAGTCGGAGGGAGAATAAAATATGTACATAGAGCGTCTGCGGGTCCTCGTGGAAGGGCTGGAGCATGGAGGAATGACTAATGGGAGAATGTTCATCCCTGATAATTCTGTCTGTGAATTGTTTCCGGTGTCTTGGTCTTCCTCCTCCGCCGCCGCCTCCTCCGTCCTCCTCTCTCCTTTTGTTTTTCCTCTCCCAGAGAGAAGCTAAACTTTGTTGACTTTTACAACTCGTTGGTGGTTTGTGCTACTTGTGTCAACATTCCCAGAGTTATGCCCAGGCCTGTATATATGTATGAACGTTTCCATACGGACGCACCGGAGGGGAGGGAGATGAGTGCAGGGAGACACGAGGAGATTGAGAGGGGACGAGGCGGAGGGAGAAAGCGGGAGGGACGGGGCGGAAGATGAGATGGAACGATATGGGAGAGCGAAGGAGGAGATGCAGGAACAAAGCTTACCCGGAAGAGGCACAGAGAGAGAGAGAGAGAAAGAGAGAGAGACAGAGAGAGCTTGGGAGAGACAAGGAGTTTTCGGGAGATTGGGCAGACAGAAAAATTGTGAGATGGCAGGAATACGGAGATTAGATCAAGGATTCAGATTATAAACAAAGGAGAAAAAATCCGAGAGGGCTGAGACATTTTGAGTAATGGAGAAAGAGGGATGAGACAGCCCGTAAGAGAGAGCACAAGAGCAACAGAGTCGAAAATAAACTCACGCAATGGGGAACAAATCAGGGGGGAAATATCGAGGAGGCAAATGAAAATACGAAAAGAGGAACATTTTATAGAAGTAAAGAAAGGGGAAAATCGAGAGGAATGTATGAAGAGGAAAATAGAGAGAGGGGGAAGAGGAAAAGAGAGAGAATAAATCAGATAAGAGAAGAGGAAGAGGAGAATCGAGACAAATCAGGTAAGAGGAGAAAGAGGAAAATAGAGAGAAATCAGGTAAGAGAAGAGGAAAAAGAAAAGAAAACAAATAAACAGTGGAAGAGGACAATTAGAGGAAACTAACTAGAAAAAGTACACAAAAGGAAAAATTCGGCCGCTACAGGAGGCACAAAAAAAATTAGGCGAGAAATGAGGTTAGAAAAATAAGGCGGAAACTCAAAATGGGAGAAATGAATCAGAAAAGAAAAGAGAGATATATACAGAGATAAGTACAGAGAAGGAGAGAAGAGGCAAATGACAGAGAGAAGGACAAAGAGCTAAGTAACTCAAGAAGAGACAGACACATGGCCAAGAAGGGAGAGTGAGAGAGTCACGAGACGCGGAAGCAGTAAACATGAAATTAGGCAAAGAGCTGAAATAAAGATTGAACATAAAGAAAACAGCAGATGCGGCCAGCAAAACAGAATGATCCAGAAGGAGAGAGAGAAAGAGAGAGAGAGAGAGAGAGAGAGAAAGGAGTGAAAGAAGGTAGGAGAAAGAGAGGATGCGAGGAAAGGAGATTGATGCTGAAGACAGAGACGAGTGAGACTGAAGAGGCGGAAGCCTCCGGAGTTTGAAGAGACTTTTCAATATCTCTCTCAACTGTCAGTTGAAGTAGCTCGGATCTTGTTGTGTTGTTGTTCCCTCGGAGAAAGCGAGTCAATTCCAGGAAATAAAGAAAAGAAAAACGTCTTTGGGAGTCCTGGAAGAGCATTTGACTTGATAAAATTATATATTCTTTGGCATGAGCGAGATGCTGCAATGCCTTTGGCTCCATCTCATCCTTTCTCTATCTCTCTCTCTCTCTCTCTCTCTCTCTCTCTCTAACTCTCTCTCTCTCTCTTTCTATTTACTCTCCTCACTTTTCAAGGCGTCACTTTTATTACGGGAAAGGGTGGAAAGTCTGTATTATAGCTCTGCATATTCCCTCCTTCCTTCTGCTATTTTACGGAGAAGAAACTCTTTGGTTGATTTTCTCTCCTTATCCCTTTTTCGTCTATCTCTATTTCTCTCTCATTCTCTCTCTCTTTCTTTATTCTCTCCTTCCATATAATGGATATACAAAAGTTCTTGTTCAATTCACAATTCCAATGAAAAATTAACGCCACTCTCTCTCTCTTTCTCTCTACCTTTGGCTCCATTATTCCTCTTTCTTCCATTGTATTCGCTCTCTCTCTCTCTCTCTCTCGCTGTCTCTCTCACTCTTTACTCCACTCCTTCTTTAGCATGTACATAACATTCCATCCGGGCTATGTTGGAAGCCGTAAAAAAGACCATGGAGACTCTTGGATTTCTACATTTCTCTCTCTCTCTTTCTCTCTCTGTCTCTCTCTCTTCTCCTCCTCCGCCTCCATCTTCTTCCTCTTGAGCCATTTACGAAACGCGTGCCTTTCCTGTATTTATTAGAATTTTCAACCAGCTTTTATTACTTTCTCTCCCCCTCCCCCTCTCTCTCCCTCTCTCTCTCTCTTCCTTTCTTTCGCCACTCTCCCGTATTTTTTTAATCTTCTTTTTTCTCCCTCCCTGCCCCTCTCCCCTCTTCCCATTCTTCCCCCCTTTTGTTCTGATTTTCCATGGACTCTCCGGATGAATATGAATAATAATGACAGGGGGAAAAAAAGGAGGGAATAATGAAATGTAGTAAATTAATGTCAACATTTTTCTGGGGTGTGAAATGGAAATTGTGATAAATTTTTTTTGTTTCCTTTTCAAAATTATTAAAAATGGAAGCAATTATATATGAAATGCGCCAAAGACAGGGGGACAGAGGGCTTTCGAGAGGAAGTTCTCCGGTAAGGTTCTCCGGGTGAATTTTATGTCTTGATTCGGAGGGGAAAGTAATAATAGTAAGAATAAGTTTGTGTATACACAGACGTGAAGAGAAAGAAAACAAAAGAGAGACAGAAAAATAGAGAAAAAGAGAGAGAGAGAAATTCCAGGCTCCATTATTGAAATCAGGACCGTTGTAGGACAGCAGTTGTAGTGGCAGTAACAAAAATGGAATGTCGTCGCGACGAGACAGATTTTTTATTTCATCAAACATTTTTGTCGCGTCGTCCATTTTCCCTTTTTTTTCATCCAGTTTTTTCTTCCTTATTTTCCCTTTTTTTTATTCCATCTCTCCCCATTTTAACACATATAGCCCAACGTCCGATATTTTTTTCTCCAGTCTTATTTTATTAGTCGTCCCAGTGTTGCAGCCATCGCTGCAGTACGTGTCTTTTGTCCTCCCACTTTTTTCACACTCGGTCAAATAAGTGATAGAAGGAGGGGGAAAACTGAGCAATTCAAATAGAGGCATTGAGAAACAGAGAGCTAACAAGGCTCTAAGGCAACCAAGTCCTCACAGCACGGCCAGACACATCCACAAATACCAAGGAGAACGTGGGAGAGAATAGGAGAAAATGGAGAGAGAACCAAATTACGTAGCCAAAGAGAAAGCCCGAGAGAAAAGCCAAAGAGAAAGTCCGAGAGAAAAGGTGGAGAGAGTGCTAAAGGAAAAGAAACTAATAATAATAATGGTAAAGCCAAGAGAGAGAGAGAGAGCAGAGAAAAAAATTGGAACAAGAGAAATGAATTCTTTTTCTCACTCACTTGTCCCTACACATTTATATTACCTTTTTTTCTCTCCAAGCCTTCCCCCAGCCCATACATATTGAGGGAGCGTATGTACCGCGAAGCAAATGGGAAATGGCAAAATAGGAAAAAAATAAATGGGAGATACATACATGGGAATAGAGAGAGAAAGCCAAAGAGAGAGGGAGACAGAAAGAGATAGAGAGAGACTATTTTAGGGGATGTAATGTTCCTCGTGTTGTTCACTCTCCTCTGGATTATTCAACTTAATTCTCTCTTTTCCCCTCTTGCTGTGCACTCTTCTGTGTCCTCGTGGAAAAATACATCTTGCCAACACCACCACGCACTTGTTCCTGTGTATTTGTATTAGTATTGTTGGTCCCTCATCTCCTCCTCCTCTCTTTTTCTATCCCTCTCACTTTCTCCCAAACCTTCTCTTTCAATTCCCCCTCTTTTCCTCTCCCTTTTTTTCCTGCAGACAAGCAACTCATCTCATGTGGTCTTCCCTGACACTATTATTACATTCGTCTTCCCCTCCTCGGCGGACTCTCCCTCCCATCCCTCCCATCTCTCTCTCTCTCTCATTCCCTCTATCCCTCCGACTTTTAGATGGAGTCACTGCCCTGTCATAAATTAGTGGGGGGAACCCCAGGAAAAAGGGGAAAGCAAGAGGGAGAGAGAGAGAAAGAGGGGCTTTTAAGAAAAAAAGAAGACGCTTCTGTGTTTACTGTGATCATGGAGTGTACAAGCATTGGACAAAGGCAGGAGGAGAGATGCATTGGACTCTCCTGGGTAATATATTCCTGTTGAAAGGTCTCTTCCACCATGTATTCTTATGCATAGACATTATTATTATTGTCTTAGCTCCTTCTACCGCCATGCTTTTTTTAAGGAGTTTTTCCACGGGTGTTTGTCCCATGCATATTTTCCCTTGGTCTGGTCGGGGTTATTATTAATCATTGCATTGCTTTCTTTATGGGCCGATAGTCGTTTTTTGGGGGAAGTATATGGGCCGCTTTCTCTCTGGCTTTCTTTTCTTGTGGTCCCTCGCTTTGTCTCTGTCGTCCTCTTTCACTTTCTCCAGAGCTCTCTCTCTCTTTCTCTCTCTCGTCTGTCCCTGGGTAAAATATTGGTCCTTTGACTATACCATGAGTAATAGGCTTTTTACCATCTTCTCACCATATGTTTTCTCCTGGTCCTCCTCATCCTCCTCCACATCTCCTCCTCCATAAAAGAGGTGAGAGCAAGAGGATCACGTGCCGTTCAACCTAGGGGTAATCTCCCATTTTGCACTCTTTACTTCCTCTCACATCCTTCCCACACATGACCCGTGAAGGAAGATACTTCTTTTTTGGTAAAAGTGCGAAGTCCTTAATAGAACATGTTCGGGAGAAAGTGGATGGGTTTTTAGGAGGGAGAATTTACGGGGAGCGGAGGGAGTTGATAGGTTTTTGGCCTTTTGTGGAGGGAAAGAGAGTGACTAAGAGTGGGCCAAGGGAAGAGAGTGGATGAAGAGAGATTACTTGCGAGTGTATATTGCATAGATCCAAGGAAGAATGTGGTCACAGAGTCATGAGGAGCAAATGGGGGACGGGCAATTGAGGGACAGACATTTTGTTTGAACATCATACATTGTAATGGAAGCCCATGAATGTGTAAGTGGGATGATGAAATGGATGAATGGGGAGAAAAGGCGCTCAATTCAAAAACAAAAGATATAAAATGGAAAAGCATTCTGGCAAAAATTAATTTTTGGAAGGAAAAAATGAAGAAAAGAGGAGAAAATGGGAACGACAGAGAGAGCGAGAGAGCCAAAAATAGAGGCAAGTGCGAGCAAACAATCGATAAAACAGAGAAACAAAAAGAGAAATCCGAAAGCAAAAGAGAAGCCCAGAGAAAGCAAAAGAGAAATTCAGAGAAAGCAAAAGAGAAATCTAGAGAAAGCGAAAGAGAAATCCAGAGACAGCAAAAGAGAAACCCAGAGAAAGCAAAAGAGAAACCCAGAGAAAGCAAAAGAGAAATCTAAAGAAAACAATAGAGAAAGCAAAAGAGAAATCTAAAGAAAACAATAGAGAAAGCAAAAGAGAAATCTAAAGAAAACAATAGAGAAAGCAAAAGTGAAATCTGAAGAAAACAATAGAGAAAGCAAAAGTGAAATCTGAAGAAAACAAAAAAGAATTCCAGAGACAGTAAAAGAGATATACAGAGAAAGGGACAAAGCAAGGGAGTGAAAGCAAGACTTAAAAAAAAAGAAAATCAGTTTGAGGAAGAAAGCGGAGAGCAACAAGAAAGATTTAATGTCATGAAGAAAAGGAATAATAAAGAGAGAAAGTGAGAGAGACATTATAGAATGAAAGGGAACCGGACAGAATAATGAAGAGTGAAAGAGAGATTTCAGGCCGGAGAAAGGCCCTTCCAGCCACTCATTTATGTGAGCATTCACACACAGTTTTTAGGGGATGCTATACGAGAGAAGAATGTCTACTTTATTATTATAATTAATTAACAGGACAATGGAAGCTACAAATGGTGTTCATTAGGACTTGGAAATTAAATCCTCCTTCCCTTTCCCTTCCGCTCTCTTTCCCAGAGAAAGCAAGGGAGGAGACTTTCCCCACAGTAAACAGATGTTGGGCTCCCTCCGAAAAACACATGTTCAATGGCTCTCATTTTCTCTTCTTTTAAGTGTGTAAATTCATTCTCATAGAAAAGATTTTAAGGAAGAAAAAGAATTTATGTTGGAGGAAGAGGAAAATCTGGGCTCTCATCTCTCTCTCATCTCTCTCTCTTTCTCTACAACCCCTTGTGATTCCGCTCTCATCCCTCCATTATGGCCAACTCCGCCTTCCTTTTCCCGATTATCTCCATCTTTCTCTTGTCCCATCCTTTTGCACTTATTACAGCTATAGTTGTATAGGCTCATTTTCATGGGAAATTAACTATAAATAATTGCCTTTGGTATAATTGCCCGGACGCGATTTGCTCCGATAAGGCTGCTGGGAGAGGATAACACACGAGCATGGCCATTATTACGAGATTCTCCCATTATTCCACGGGCTTTGGGTTGGTCAGCTAATAAAATCTTCTCCTTCCCCGGATTAAGTAGTGCATGGATTCAATTGCCCAACAGATTAACTCGGGATGTTGTTTTCCCCATTTCTCTACTTCCTCCTTTCCAGCACGTCCCCCGTTTCCGTTTGTATGATGATCTCCCTCATTTTAAATGAATTTTTTATTTTTTTCTGCAATTTTCTAGTTCTTTTTATTTTTTTCTTCAATTTTCTAGTTTTTTAAAAAAAATTTCGGCAATTTTCTAGTTCTTTTTATTTTTTTCTGCAATTTTCTAGTTTTTTTTATTTTTTTTCTGCAATTTTCTAGTTTTTTATTTTTTTTCTGCAATTTTCTAAATGCTTTTTTTTATATATATTTGGAATTTTTTAAATGATGTTTTAAAATATTTTTGAAGCGAGTAATATTGGAGGTAAAAGGGAATGTCGACGACCCCGGACAATGGGTAATCCTTGAGGCAAAGTCTTCATTTTCGGATTCATTATTATGTCTTTCTGCTCCTTTGCCAGAGGAGAAAGGAACAAAAACTTGTTTGCTTTTTGCACACACAAAAAAACTGAGAGCTTTACTCCGATTCGGGCATGGCGGGCGGGGGAAAAGGGAGCTTTCTGGGGCGGAATTACATGAACAACTCGGTACTAGACAGAAATATAGACGGACAAGAGAAAATGAGAGACCGCGAAAAATAGGGATAGTAAGAGGGAGAATGAGAGAAAGGGATACAGAGGGAAATAGAGAGAAAGAGGGAGAAAAAGGGAGAAAGATAGAAAGAGTCAGGCTAATCTCTAAGGCACACAAAAGACAGATTTTTTGGGGGGCAAAAATGGTTTCATTTAGATCAATCCCAACTACATACAAAAGCCATTGGGCGGATAGACAGTGTGCGAGGAGGAACTAGAGAGAAAGAAAAACCTTTTTGTATTTATCTCGCGCTTTCAACTCCTTTGATTCCTCCTCTCCCATTCATTTCTGCTTGTATGACTAGTGTTTGCACAACCTTTTGTAAAAAAAACTCATATCTCTCACCTCTTCTGAGCTTCTTTTTTTCTCTTTTTTTTTATCACTCCGTCAAGTGTAAATTAAACAAATTTTTACCCCTTGCGTGTCTTACTAGGAATTAGATGGGGGAGGGGAAATGTGAGCAAATCAATTCCTGGAAGTTCACCGGGGGTGTTTCGCATTATTGAAATACATGGATACGAGATGGGAGATGGATATTTCTAATAGAAAACAACGGGAGATTTCTGGGAAAGAGAAGGAGAGGTTGGCAGCACCTGTAACAGACAAAAGCAGAGGGAAATAGGGAGAAATTCAAAAGTACCGATAAACATGGAGAGAAATGGAGAGAAATGGAGAGAAATGGAGAGAAATGGAGAGAAATGGAGAGAAATGGAGAGAAATGGAGA
>JAQGBT010005487.1:0-14231 GCA_034698585.1 Disparrhopalites patrizii
GCATTCCCCTTTACAATTTTCTCTCTCTTTCTCTCTCTTTCTCCCTCGTTCTCTCTCTTTCTCTCTCTTTCTCTCTCGTTCTCTCTCTTTCTCTCTCGTTTTCTCTCTTTCTCTCTCTTTCTCTCTCTTTCTCTCTCCTTTTCTCTCGCTCCTTCTTTCACTCTCTCCCCCTACATGTCATGGAATCCCCCTCTCTTTCTTAGGGTTTGGTTATTTATTGCTGTATTTATTATCATTGCATAATAATAAGCCCACCCTTCACGAAATTTATCATCTTTTAACCTGCGACAAAAAAAAAATCTAGACATATCCACCATCCCATCAACTTTATTCAAACGCCCCCTCTCACCCATATAACCGCCAGAGTTATAGTGAGTTGCTTCTCCCCCAAAAAAAGTGACAGGAAATATGTAGAGTAGAAATATGTAGTTCCTTGGAGGCTTTTGTGGAAGGAGAGAAAGGAGGGAGAAAAAATGGGGAAAAACCACCATGTGTAGTAGTAATAGTAGAACGTAAGTAGAAAATAACAAGAAGATCCTCGCAATTTTCATGCTACACGATCCTCCATATGACTCTATTCATTTACTGGAAGAGCAAACTATCCACATCCCATTGAATCAGCTCTTTACTGGGCAATCTTGGACCAAATGAACCGTGTATAATGCCTTGTGTATACACACACTCATATGAGAGGCTTGGAGTCAAACCAGCCTAAGTCGATTGGAACAGATTTTACAGGAAGCGCGAAAACTGTACAGACATCAAAACTAACAAATTGGCCAAACTTTTGTCTCGCTATTGTTTTCGCCTGTTTCTCTTTCTCTTCTGTCTCGCTCTTTCCTCTCTGGCTCCATATTGTTTTTGCTTTTTCTCTCTTGTTTCTCTTCTGTCTCACTCTTCTGTCTCGCTCTTTCTCTTTTGTCTCACTCTTTCTCCTCTGTCTCGCTCTTTTGTCTCTCACTCTTTCCCTTTATCCGGCTCTTGTCTTTGTGTCTCGCTCTTTCTCTCCTGTCTCGTTCTCCCCTTTCAGTCTCGTTATATTGTCTCGCTCAGAGGGCGTAGGTCGTTAGTGCGTATTTGCATATAAACTAAGCTTGCGCCGGCCCTCAGCATACACCCGGTGGACTTATGCTGGTTTGGGAACGAATCATATTTAAGGTCGGGTTTATACTATGTTAGGTTGACCTATGACCCGCAAGAATTCAGAGGCAATATAACAAACATACACTGGTTTATTTGAAACAAAAAAAAATCATTTTCGGAATTTTGGGACTTAGGCTGGTTTGACTCCGAACGCTTCATATGTACATGCTGATCACAAACAAACCGGGAAGAGGAAAAAAAAAGAGATGAACAAAAAACTTGTGTGGCCAGTAAAGAGGAAAAAAATCTAAAAGATGCATGTGCTATTTCTCTCTTCCCCCCCCCAAACGTGGTATGAAAGAAGAGCGCGAAGAAAGCAATTTTTTTGTAAAAAGAAGAAAAGAAAAACCGGGGAAAAACAAAACAAAGGAGAAAATGTGTAACAAGAGTTTCTACAAGAATATCATGGTAGTACATTGAATTGAAGGACTCGCCCCCCTTATATTTGGGATAGGTCCAGAATAGTTTAAAAAAATGCCCATAGGAACTACTCTTTGTATACAAGAATAAAAAACTACGGAGATGGGATAGATGTGTAATTGGTAGAAGAAAATATGGTTGAGGCACTACCAAAATTTAGTATTTGGGGAATGTAGCCAAGAATACATGTTACTTTCCCCCTTTCCTCCCCCTCCCTGGACATTTCCCCTCTACAAGAAGATCTGTGGTGGTTCAAGTACATATGTACAATACATAATGTAGTAATACATATGTACGTATGTTTTCCCTATAAATCCAGCCAAGTAGTAATTTCTCCCATAAGAATTTACTCAAAGCTTGATGGAATTTCTCGCCGTCCCAGTATAAAGTGGAACTTCTCCCGTAATAGTCAGACATTACTACGGCCAATTGATATCCAATTCATTTATATACATACAGCTTCAACTCACATATGGGGATCTCTGGTACAAAAAAAGGTTGGTGTAGGACTTACGGAGGAAACGATGGATTAAAAACATGGGGAACATTGGGCTTCTATAGTGGTGGAGAAGAGCCTCATAAAAGGAGAATGGTAGAGGGGAATATAAAAGGGAGAGAGAGAGAAGGAGAGAGAAATAAAGAGAGAAAGAGGGAGAAAGAGAGCGAAAAATATTTTCAACACATTCTGACCTATCCCCATTTGTGAGTAAAAAGACATGCAATTTTAGAGAAACCAGCCTTTTAATGATACGAAGCAATAATAATTATTGGACCAGTCTCCCCTTCAACAACATTGGAATCTTCCTTAATTGGGCATGATACACACTTGGTAGATTCATAGAAAAATAGAAAACATACACAGATCTGCATAAACACACATGAAAGGCTCTCTTTGCTTCCCTAGAGCCATTTTTGAAAAAAAAATCTCACTCTTTTATCGACAATCTCTTATTCACACGACTTATATCCAGATCATGAGCCCCGAGGAGAGCAGAAGTATTCAGGAGTTGCATTGATTGTAAAAAATTTAGTAAGAAATATACAGATGTGCAGGTACATCGATAGCATTGGTTTTTACCAAGTTCATTTGTATCTAATGCCAAAACTAAATTATATCTATTATATTGCGCCAATTTTCAATTGCATTAAGATTGGGAATGTAATTTTGGTCCTTTTTGGAATTAGGTAGGAAGGGACTTGACTATAAAATGTGGGTTTTATAAGCATTGCTATTTGCTTGATATTGTCCACTTATCACTTTTTTAGGCGATGGCAGGCTCAGTTGCATACATTTTTGACTGGATTTCTTTCTGCACGTACTTGTTGAGGTCAATTCCTTTTTGCATTTACCCAAGTGTTGGTAATTGGACATTTGTTGGTATTGTTCGTATGGTTATGATATTACCCTTTACTATGCTGTCGTGCCAATAGAATAAAGAGGAGAGAGTCTCTCCTTGATGTAATCCTTTCAATTCTTCCACACATATGTATATAGGCAAGCTGTTTTGATTTAAAAAATTATTTTTGTACAGACGACGCTAGTGGGGATTATGGAGCTATAAATAAATATATGGCTCAAGAAAGGAAATATGTACATATTTTAGTGGCATTTAGTACACATCATAATACATGTATTTACATACACAGTGGCCGCTGAAAACTGAAGGGGCTACTATTTGCATTATTATTATTGTTGTTGTCTCATTCAGTATTTTTGTTGATACTAATTCACAGATGTTACTTTTATTTTTGAATGAAGAAGTTCTTACCCGCAGAGATTTGCTTGTATTATTATACTAATAATTTATCACACATTCGTATTATCTCATTTTATTTTTCCCCCTTTTTTTCATGAATTACCACCAGGCAGAAATGGATGCGTTCGTACAAAACGGAGGGAGAGATGAAGAGAAGGGTCAATGAATGGAGGAGAAAGAGCAAGGGATATTTTTTACCAAATGTATATTATGATAATAATTAGTATTCAGTACTAAAATAAGGAATTTTAGTGCGTACCCAAAAATAAATACTTTATCTCTGCTACTATATTGCGTGAGAGGTTTAAAATGAGGACTGGTGCTGCTTTTTTCATTATTAAAAAATAATATTTATATACGGCACATGTTTTATAAATGTTTTTTGATGGCACGGCAGGGCTAGGTTTACTAATGACATACTTTTAATAATTACCGACTTAAAATACGAGAGAGGGTTGTACTATAAACAAATGCAAAGTGTCGTGTGTGGCAAAGAGTTTTGTGACAATCTCAAAAGGCTTAAAGGGGTATTGTATGAATAGATACACTAAATAAAAAGGAGATATAAGTGATTATAGATGATTATACGAGTAAATACTTAGTGGGACCTTAAAAGCTATGGTGTAATATTGATATGAATAAAAAATTAAAATAATAAAATAAATATTTTTTTGACACCTGACAACTGGGGGTATGCTTTCATCAGCAGATTGGATTTGGAGTTGCTCAGTGGCTACTCCCTCAACCTCTGTCACTTCACTCTCAATTTCTTTGTCTTCCACAGACTCCGTCCTGCATATGGCAAGAAGGGAAGAGATTTGCTTTTGTTATTCATTGAGTATTTTTTTTTAAAGATTATAAACGGAGAGCATAAAATTATTATGTCATCATTTATTTTATATATTATCACATTAATTAATGTATACTAATACGCAGGGACAAGAGATTACCCAAAGTTTTTTTCCTTGTATTTACCCTTTTAAGCAGGGGAAAGACGAGCATTTGTGAGTGGTGAATGAACAGTATGTAGGGGAAAGTTATAATTTAATTATTAAAAAAACAAATATTAGAATTGATGACGTCCTTCCAACCTCTCGGGTTATTCCTTGTTGATGAATTCGAAAGGAGAAAAAAAATTACCAAGAAAGAATTTTTTGTTTGAATTCATTTGATCCCGTGCTCTAACAAGATTAATGGTGATAGACGAGGGAAAAACAAGATGCAATATTAATATATTACGAGGCGGACGTATTACAATGTAAATATGGACCTGTCCTGGAAATGTATAAAGGATTGTAAAAAGGATTTTTTTTAGTGTGGAAATAATTAAAATACTTTTTTTTCATCCACCTCTCAACGCACGTCACATGGGGAAGAGGCGAGGAAAAAATAATTATAAAGTATACATAAAAAATGTACACAAGTGGTTAGCATCGTCTCTCCCCTTTCTCTTAAGGAGATTTATTTGGGTTATTTTTAAATATATATGTATGTATATATTTTGGTCCTTTTGTTCCATCTGTTCACACTTCATTAATGTATTCGCACATATTTGTATTTATGATTTTTTTTTTCTCTCAAACACTTATATCAAGGGAGTTGATCGGGTCCGTATCCTCCTTCTTCATCTTCTTCCTCCTTTAACGTGTGAGATTACGGAATACTTTCTTACGTAAACGTATGTACATGATATACATTAGATAAACTATTCAAATATATGTAACGTCTATCCTGACAGATATATTATATGGAAGTATGGACAGGTATATTATAGACAATTCTTTTTAAGGAGGGAAGGAGGGAGAAGGTGCTGCTGCGGCTTGTATTTATTACAGATTTTTGTGGTTCATTTTTATTTTACTTGGTACGAAATTATGTATTATTATTATTATTTTTTGGTTACAAAATAAAAATAGCAAAAATACGTCCTATATAGCAACAACCATCCTCTCAATGTCATGGTTTCTGGAGGAGGTGCGGCAAAAGGATGTGGGAGTGAAAAAAATCTTTTGTACTACTCTTCAGCAGTATTATATGTGCTGTAAAAAAATATCTGTACGGTGCTTTTGATATTTTTTTTTATCTAGTTTCTTTTTTACACTCACATGAGACTTCATCCACATGTTTCACACTGTGTCAAATCTCTCGAGTTACTTTCCGAGTATTCTCACTCAAAATGAGGTGTGGAGAAAAAATGTAGGTTTTTTTTCAACACCAAACAAATATATAAACATTGTTTTTTTTCACCAGAAAAGAAAAAAAATATGCAAAACATGCACACAAAAATGTATTCATTTCCGCGGTACCATTTTTATCTGGCTTTCACAAAAAAAAAGAGATGTATGTGCCAAAATTTGAGGAAAAATTTGCATACACAGTTTTATTATGTGTGTATATATGCAGTTAAAAAAACAGCATTGTGTCTATGCTGTAATTCTTTGTATGTTCAAAGAGAAGCGCGTATCTTACGTACGTTACATTTGTAAGATATGCTTCAAAAATAAAACAAAAATGAGTATTAGTGCGAAAAAATTTGGCGTCAAAAAAAAAATACCAGCCAGTAAAATTTTTTTTAGCAGCGTTAAAATGTTAGCAAAATTTAAAAGTTTTTTTGCGAGTCAAAAAAAATTCTACATGCAAGCAGTGTGAGAAGGTGGGTATGGGTAAGGATTTTCAAAATTGGGAAGATTAAAAAAAATCATTTAAAGAAAACAAATCATGACCGTTAAAACCGTTGATGAGAATGTAAAAAAAAATATTCTCTTAAAAATCATGTTTACTCATGGACCATAAAAAACATCCATTTAAAATTATTCTTTTACAGAATATAAAAAAAAAGATTATTTAGATTTTTATCCTCGTAAAATCGTTCTCAAAATCATCTTTAAAAATCGCATGCTAGGGTAATATGCCCTTGAAAAAGATTGACATGAGAGCTATAAAAGCTGGAAAAAATTAAATTTTCGCGAAGGAAATTATAAACAGTTGGAAAAATATATCTACCGTGTAATTAGATCCTTCTAAAAATGTCAAAAATTAAATTAAACATGACATCACTAAATTGGAAGTTTTGTTTTGCATAAAACAGATATAAATTCCTGTTATTCTTCATATACAAAATAGTTTCTCAGGAAAAGTATCTGAATGATTTGCATTTGAAAAGATTTCTATATAACGTAACAAATCCAGAGAAAGGGATTAATATGTAGGTACATACGTACAGGGAGAGTGACAAGGATTTTTTTTTAGTAGGACAGGAGTTGTCTACAGAATCCAAAAAGGAATCTCTTCCATTTGAAACATGGATAGAGGAAGACATTTGGTTGGAGACAGAATAGAATGAACTGGAATTTGTTTTATAAGTAGACGAAGAAACATTTAGAAATAAAAAAAAAACATTCGTATCATTATACTCACACAGTTTCTTTTTATAATCATAATAATATAGTTATATAAATTAAGGCAAGCCTTTCACAGAAGCTGAGAAGAAGAAGAAGATGAAGAAGAAGAAGAAGAAGAAAGAAATGAAGCTGACATCTGCGTATACATTACACATAAGTAAGAAGAAGAACAATAATAAACATCCAAAAAAATTTGTATGAATACATAAACAGTTTTTTTCTATATCACAACCTCTAGAAGAAAACATGTTAACAAAAACACTGAGGCAAAATACAAAAGAAACACGGTTGTTTCCCATTATTTTGTCGTCAGGGTAAACGATTGTGAAGTGGAAAATAAATCTTGGGAGGAATTACAACCTTTCTTCCCAATTTCTTCTTGTGTTCCATCGTGGTTTTTTTTCCTCCTCCACCAAAGCAAAAAAATGCCCGGGTGTTTTTGTATGTGCAAATGCAGCCGTAAATGGGGTGAGGAAAAGTCATGTAATGGATGTTCGTATGTATCTAATATGAATCCAGTAATAACCAGTGAAATGTGTTTTGTCTTATTTTACTACTTATTTTCCTGTGCATGCCTCCCAAAGAATGCTCTGCTTTCATAACCAAATGGGTGTTTTTTTGAGCGGGGAAATAAAATGCTTGGATGAAGCCCTTCCCTTCTTCTTACAATATGGTTGTAAAATGGAAAGAACCACAAAATCTCTCTTTCTCCGAGCCTTTCCCATCCCTTGTTTTCACTCTAGGTCTTCTTGTCCTTGTTCGTAGACGTATGTTTTTCCGAATTATATTCTATAGAGTTTTTTATCCTCCAAGTCTCTCTCTCTCTTGCATTTTTAGACCATATTTTTTGTAGGTTTGAACACTTCTTTTATATTTTTTTCACATCCCCGTTTTATTTCTCTAACTTTCTCGCTTACTATTTGTCTCCCATTTCTCATCCATTTGTCTCTTCGTTTTTTCTCCGATTAATCGCTCACTTTTCTTCTCTCCCTCTTTCCATTTTTTCACTGATTTATCCCGGTCCTATTTCGCCTCTCTCTTTTACAGCTTTGTTTCGCTTCTTCTCTCTCAATTTTCTTATTTAGCTTTCTCTCTCTACTTTTTGCATTAGTTTTTTCTCTCTCTGCTTTTTTCTTTCAATATCTACCTCTCTGATTTCTTTATTTCACTTTCTCTCTCTCAACTTTTTTCTGAGGCTTTCTCTCTCTCCTTTCTTGTTTTGTCTTTCTCTCTTAAATTTTTTCTATGACTTTCACTTTCTACTTTTTTCTCAATTTCTCTCTCTCTCTCTTTCTCCACTTTACCATTTCGCTTTCTCTCTCAATTTGTTCACTGATTTATCCCTTTCTTATTTCGTTTGTCTCTTTCACAAATTTGTTTCGCTTCTTCTCTCTCAATTTTTTTATTTAGCTGGCTCTCTCTCTACTTTTTGCATGTTTTTTCTCTCTCTACTTTTTGCATGTTTTTTCTCTCTCTACTTTTTGCATGTTTTTTCTCTCTCTACTTTTTGAATTAGTTGTTTCTCTCTCTGCTTTTTTCTTTCAATATCTACCTCTCTGATTTCTTTCTTTCACTTTCTCTCCCTCAACTTTGCTCTGTGGCTTTCTCTCTCTCTTTTCTTGTTTTGTCTTTCTCTCCTAAATTTTTTCAATGAATTTCCCTTTCTACTTTTTTCTCCATTTCTCTCTACCTTATCATTTCGCTCTCTCTCTCTCAACTTTTTCTTTCCCTGTCTATCTCTCTGACTTCTTTCTTTCCCTTTCGCTCGATTTTTTTCCCTTGCTTTCTCTCTCTCCTTTCTTGCTTTCACTTTCCCTCTCTCCCTTTTTCTGCCGTGTTCTCTTTCTCAATTGTTTCTTCCACTTTGTCTATCTGTATTTCTTTACTCCACTTTCTATTTGTATTTCTTTACTCCACTTTCTATTTGTATTTCTTTATTTTGCTTCTCCTCATTCTTTTCCCATTCCTTGTTTTACCGTTCTCTGTTTTTGCTCTCTCTCGCTCATTTTTCTACCTGTCTCTTTTTCATTCCTTTTTTTCCCTCTCTCTGTCTCTCTCTGATTAATTTCTTCGTTGTTTTACCTCTCACTCCTGTTTCCCTTTCTTCTTGCTTGGATCACAAATTGTTTCCTTCTCTTTCTCTCCCGCCTTCCTTTTTTCTCCCTGTCCCTTTCTAATGGTCAATTTTCTTCCTCCTATACACTTCCAGAAATCGTCAAGATTCTGTGGATTTCTCAACCCACTCAATATGATTAGAATGCATTGTTTATAAAAGCGTGGAGTAGGAATAAGATTATATGGTGATACTAATATTACCTCTTTCTGCTGACATTGTTTTGACGACAATAAAAAAATCAGAGTCATAATAAGAATAATTGGTTCCATCCCCTTCAGGGATGTATTTGAAATGGAAGGAAAATACTTGGGCTGTCACCATTCTGCACTGTTTACTATTTCTCTGACGGAGAGTTTATTTTGATGCGCTTTCTTTATTTATTTGAGGTAGATGATGGTTTCTCCCCATTCCCTAATAACCTTGCCATATTTCTCATTTCCCTTGTTGACAGACATGAATTTTATGTGGCTTTCATGTGATGATTCCATTTTAACGAGGCTCAATTCCCCAGTGGTTTCATTTGCCTCAAAAAATACTACTATAATAACAATAAAGCCTCCCTTGTCTCAATTTGCCTTGTGCGAAGGGAAATAAAATATTCCAGTTGATTCTCCAACGTTGGGGAAAAAAGAATTCATTTCCCATGAACATAGTTGGCTAGGCTAATTTCTGGGGGAAACAAACACTGACACATGTGTACATGTGTTCTCCATACGTATGAACAAGTGTATAATTCGTCAACTCTAAAATGTAGACCATGAATGTATTATTTATTACCACCCAAAAAGACTCAGGAGAGATAGACATGGTTTTTGTGGTTGTAAATAATTACCTACACATATGTACATCCATGCATCAATTCCCCTGCAAAAATAAGCACCCGCCTCTTCATGTTTGCATAATGATAATGAAGTCGTCAATCGTAATTTACGAAGGATGGGTGTGCTACTATTGCCGAGAGATATAGATAAAGAAAGAGAGAAAGAGAGAAAAAGAAGAGATTTTGAGCTTCCCTCTCCAATCATTTCTCTTTTTGAGTACATGTAATTATTCGTAATCATGTTGTTAATTATTCCCATTCTGTCGGGTTGGAAAGCGTAGGACCAAGTGGCTATTTGCTTATTGATGACTCCTAATGACTTTTGGGCCCTTGTCAGCCCCCATGGGTATTATCCTCTGGTGATATCTCTATATTATTGAGACTTGTTTCAACATTTCCATATTTTACGATTTCCCCGTAACCCTTTTTTTTTACGACCGACGCTTTGAACTGATACAATTTTTTTTTCAAATATTTATTTCTACTACCCAGCTAAATGGTGATGGTATTTTTCCGAACTTATTTAAAAAGTAGGTATATGTATATTAAAATATTTTCGGTTCGATTGGCTTTATTTGACCAAGAAGGTACGCATACAAGCCAGAATGTAGTAGTGTGCATATCTAGTTTGATCTGCTTTACCATAATGTATGTGTCAGCTAATAAATTTAAAAAAAACTGCAACCATCCCGGGGCAAAGTTTTTTTAAAGGTATACAATTGTTACAAGGGGAGAGAATAATGTTCGTAAATGTTTTTATTTTCTTCTAAATATTGAACTTTGTTTCAAGTAGGAGTGGTTGCTTGAGTATTCAGCCGAGAGGGAAAATTGGATAGTTAAGAGCATGGAAACAACTTGGGACAACGTACTCGGGCTTATTACCATATTATTTGCAATATCATAATGACGGTCTGCTTGGAACGTCAGGAAAAAAATGAAGGCGCTTTTAATGCCTCAAGAGCAAGAAGGATGGGGAAGAAATGGGAAGAAATAAAATTACAACAAAATTCAAAACCGTGGCGAAGGAAAAGTCATAAAAGAATAGTCAACGGAGGAGTTGGTGAGACATTCAGATGACAAAGTAGTAGGGAGAGGGATGGGTGTAGAAATGAAAGACTGATAAGGAGAGACAAGACAGACTGGTAAGGAAGATAAGGGGTAAGTTTAGACAAATTTGAGGGAGGATCAGAGAAAAAGAAGGAGGTACTACAGAAGAGATGAACGCAAAGATAAAGGTGAGGTACAGAGAGATAAGATTGAAGAACATAGAATTAATTACGGCGATAACAGAGTTCAGAGTGCGAGACAAGGGATACAGAGATAAATGTGAGGCACATACAGAGAGTATTAAAATAGCAAATGAAGATAGAAGTGATAAACATAAATAATTAAGGTGAAAATAGAGATAATGGCGAATAATCTGGAGATAATTAATTAAGACAAGGAGATAATTAAAATGAAAATGGAGATAATAGTGAGAAGTCTAGAGATAACGAAGATAAAAAGGGAGATAAAGGTGAAGGATATAGGGTCAATTAAAATCAAATACAGATAAGGTAAGGAACATAAGATAATTAATGTCAAAGTAGAGATAAAGGTGAAGGATATAGAGAAAGTTAAGATAAAAGTAGAGATACTGCTGACGGACAGAGAATTAAGATAAACGTAGAGATGCTGGTGAAGGACATAGCGACAAACAAGATAAAACAGAGAAAATGTGGAGGAACGTAGGTACAATTAAGATAAAAGCAGAGATAATGGTGAAAGACGTACAGATAATTAATATAAAACAGAGATAGGGTGGGGAACATAGAGAAAATCTGAAAATAGAGGCGAGGGTGAGCAAGATGCAGATAAAGGAGATAAAATGGATGAAGGTGACAGTATGGAGTGATAAGGTAACCATAGAGATGACCAAGACAAACAAGGGATAATGAAGAGGCAGCGAGAGAGGTAAGAGGAGAGAGACAATGGACATAGAAATAAGAAAGGATGTAAGTAGATAAGAGCACGGGGAGAAGAGATATACTTACGAGAACGGGAAAAGTGATAAGGGAGAGAGAGAGAGAGAGAATGGAAGATTTGTGAGTAAAAGAAAGGGAGATAAGGGAGGAGAGTGCGAAGTAAGTTGATACACAAATAGAAAGGATGGACGGGTAAAACAAGTTAGCTGATGGCTGAGCAGGATAATTGCTGTTAATAACGGTGATTGTAGGCAACTACGATAATAATAATTACCAGGACATTCCCTATCATACCGGTCCCCTTTCGTTTGTGTCTTAATCCTCTCCTCAGCATACATTTAATAGCCGTAATAATAATCCCATTAAAATTTTCGTCTGGAAATCGTTCTCTAAATGTTTTTTTGAAAAAAAAATAAACATCCTTTCTTCCTTACATTTGACTTGAGCAAATATACGCGTAATTGCTATAATTATTCTGCTTTTAACCATCCACTTCTTAAGAAGTTTGGTCTCTCTCTCATTGCCTCTCCTCTCCCCCTCCTCCCTTTGCGGACTAGTTTGAGCGGTAGTCAAAGGGGAAACACGAGACTTTTGGACATAAAAGAGGATTTTCTCAAGAAAAGACAAGTCAGAGAAGGATGCCAAGAATAATGGGCTTTAAAAAAAAAAAAAGAAAAACAAAAAAAGAAGGATGCTATGACGGATCTGTCGTCAACGCACACATCCTTTCTGCTGAGGAGGAAATTGAGAAAAGGATGAGAGAGAGAGAGTTGTTAATTAGCCAAATAATGTAATAACATGAAAGTCAGATTAGAATCTAGGATAATGTACACCACCCCGTCGCCAAAATAATGGACTCCCTCCACGTCATTGTTGATCATAATGAGGAAGAAAAACGAGACTAGACACACGCGGAGACGCAGTAGGTTTTTCCTTTACAAAATTCTAATGATCGTAAAAGGGAGCAAAGTAAACACTCATCTCTTTTCCTCTTAACTTTTTGCAGCAACATCAAAAAAATATACGTGGGGAGCGCAGACAACGATAGAAAATAAAGTACATTCTCTGTAATTTCTTCTCCCTTCCAGGAAGTAAGTTGTTTAAAAAAACGGAAAAATCAATTCCTACCGGCATTGAATGACACTGAAATAGAAGGGGAGAATCCTATCTCAGAAGAAGGGACATGATATAAGACAAAAAGAAATTATGTAAACTACCCGAAAAATAAAACTGAGGAAAACAAATATTTAATACAAAATCAATACCAAAAATGTAATGCAATACCAACAAAATATAACACAAAAACTTTACCAAGAATAATATAATACCAAGTCAAAAATAAAGTGCATATGTACATCATTTAGTCAAAAACGGATGTATACATTACCTACTCAGAAATTAACTGGAAACAAAGACTAGATCAAAGTAAAATAAAAAAAATCCGACAGAACAAGTTGAGAAACCTGGCTCAAAACAACCGCCCAAACTACTACAGAATAACATGCAAAGCTATGACAAAGAAAGGGTGCAAAACCAAGTGCAAAATTAACTCCAAGAGACTAGACCAAAGTAAAGTAGATACACTAAAGTAAGAGCAGGGAAAAACAAATTGAGGAAAACTATCTAAAAATAAGAAACTCTGAAACTAGGCAAAAATACGATATACAAACTGGAGAGAAAATAAAGTACAAAATGGTGAAGAAAGTGAAATAAAAAAAACTTGAGGAAAAAGTTCCACACCTTTTTAAACAAAACTCAACTTCAAAATCTTGTCTTTCTTCATAAGAAGACGAAGGAGAAAAAAAAGAGTAAAAGAGGGAAGGAAATGTCTTGGGCAAATACCTTTGAACGGAGAGAGAACTTTTTTTTTCTCCGCTTTAGTACGAGGGATAGGGCTAGGGCAATATAATGTAACCTCTTTCCTATGATTTCATCTCCGGGCTGACCTTAATCCTCACTCTCAGCAAATAGTATAGGTAACCCTCCTGAGAAGCGCTATGAATGGGAATTTTGTAGCCTTTCTTCTCTATCCTCACACAGATCATCTCCCCGTCTCCATCTCCAGCTCTCTCTCTCTCTCTCGACGCTCTTCGTCGAATAGCACAACAGGTGCGGTGTACAGAAGACAGAGAGAGGAAAGTAAGCAGAGAGTCGGAGAGAGAGAGAAAAAAGATGGGAAGAGGAAAAGAGAAACCAGGTAAGAGAAAGAGTAATAACAGAGCAAGGGGAAAAAGAGATAAAAACAGTGAAAGAGAGAGACCAGAAGAGAGAAATAAGCGGAGGCCCGAGAGAGCGATAGAAAGAAAAATAAGGAGAGAGAAACAAAGAGAGTAAAAGCAAAGAACTAAGGAGAGACAGAGAGAGGAATAAAGAGAGTAAAAGGAAATAAATAAAAAGAGACAAAGAGAGAAAGAATTAGAGTAAAAGGAAAGAACTAAGAAGGGACAGAGAGCGAGAGAAAGAAAGAGAGTAAAAGGAAAGAACTAAGGAGAGACAGAGGGAAAAAGCATGAGTCCATAAGAAAGAGAGAGAGGAGAGAAACAAGATGACGAGAATAATATTAGAATGGGAGAGAGAGGGAGAGAGAGGGAGAGAGAGGGAGAGAGAGGG
>JAQGBT010005488.1:0-14229 GCA_034698585.1 Disparrhopalites patrizii
CCAGACCGGACCGGACCGGACCAGGACCATGGACCATGCATTTGGTCTGGTCCGGACCAGACCATGCCCAGCACTACTTTGCAGTTTCTGTAGCATATAAATAGCCATCGGCTGAATAAAATTGTTAACATTGGTACAATTGACTCTCTCTATCACGGTTTTTACAAAGTACCTACAGTTGATAAAATTGTTAACATTGGTACAATTGACTCTCTCTATAACAGCGCCCTATAAAGCAGCAAATTCTACCCGGTATAGAGAAGAACGGCTATAGAAAGCAGAAATATATTTCTATGTTAACAGTTGGAGAAATTGTTTGAGGAAAGCATTTTTTTCCGCTGCTACGGAGTGAGTACTGTTACAGTCGACACTCTCTATTACAGTTCCCCTTAAATCGTCAACATTTTCCCGTTATAACGAAAACCGTTATCGAGAACAGAAAATTATATGTTAACAATTGGAGAAAGCTTTTGAGGGGAGAATTTTTTTCTGCTGTTATAGAGTGAGCACTGCTACAGTCGACACTCTCTATTACGGTTTCCCTTAAATCGTCAACATTTCCCCGTTATAGCGAAAGCCCGTTATCGAGAACAGAAAATTGTATGTTAACAATTGAAGAAAGTTTTTGAGGGAAGCATTTTCTGCCACCATTAAAGAGATAAATCCGTTATAAGGGAGTCCGTTATAGAGAGGTTGGACTGTATAAGAGAGGCCGTTATAGGGTCAGTCGACTGTGCATTTAACCGTTATAGTGAATAATCGGTATAAGGAATAATGCAAGATCGTTATAGAGAAAAACATTTAATTGCTGGGGATTTCTAAATTAAAGAAAAACTGGTATAGGGAGAGAAATATGGGAAGGCGTGGCCTAAAACCGTTAAAGAGAAGCAGGCTAAACGGCGGGGGATTTAAAGATTATCTAAAAGATTCTCTTTTTATAGAGAGAGTAGTATGCAAAGGCATGTCCTATAACCGTTATTGGGAGAGAGGCTGAATGGTGGGAGATTCAAACCGTCCACGTTATAGAGAAACAAATGTAATAGAAAAAACTGTTATAGAGAGTGAATTTATCATAGTAAATCTCTCGCCCGGGTATGTGAATACCGTTATGGTGCGAAAGCCGTTTTAGGAAGGCCCGTTATAGAGAGTGTCGACTGTATATATATTTGTATAGTACGTACGACAATCCACATGTAAACCTTCTGGTACTTTCTCCATTTGGACAATAATCCGCTTTTCCCCGACACATGTGCAACTTTCTCTCTCTCTCTCTCTGGTAATTCCCTTTACGCAAGAGGCATTAAAAGCAGAGAAATCTCCACGTAGGTTGTTTCTACGGCAGGACGAAGGATTTTACCTTTCTCTTGTAGCAAACCCATCCAGATTACGAAGGGGATTGTGAGCATTGGGCGAGGTTCGGAGAAATCCTGAGGAAAGGCTCTCGGACGGGATCAAACAATCAAATGCAACGGGGATTATTTCCCGTGTTTTTCAAGGGTATTTCTTGTCTTTTCTTTTAGTCCGACTATGTATTTCGAAGGGGGAGAATCAAATAGGATTAATTCCGGTGGGGCGTAATTGGAGATTTATCCTTATTTTGGAGTTTCTTGGCGGTATTTTATGAGGGGACGGCACAGGGGTGATCCGATTTGAATTTTCCCGGGGTTTCAAGACTTTTCCGGCAAACGAACATTTCATTTTGGAGTATATTTGGAGGTTTTTAAAGGAAGTTTTTGGGGTAATTTTCCACGACGTTTTCCAGTTACGTTTTCGAGGATTTTCCCCAGGAATTTCTGGAGAGTTTTCATAGAGAATTTCTTGAGATGCTTCCTTGGAAATGTTTGGAGACTTTTCTCAGGGACCCTTTGGATACGTCTTCAGAAATTTTTTGCAAACGTTTTCGGGGAATTTTCGGAGATTTTTTAAGGACTTTCAGGGACGTTTTCAAGGAAATTTTGAGATACTTGCTTGTGGAATTTCTGTAGACAAATCCCGGGGAATTTCTGACTTTTCCCAGGGGAATTTTGAAATTTTTATTGCCCGGTGACACTTTTGGTGGTCAAATAATTTTTTCACGGCATGCGTAAGAATTTAAATATTGTAATAATCTTAGACCTGCAATTATTTAGACACATCTGTCACTGTATTTCTCCAGAGTTTGGAAATTTTCCAGGAAAATGCCTAAACTTCCCCAAACATTAGTTTAAAATTACTTAAATTCAAAATAAAATTGCTACACAGCAAAAAACAAGTTTATCATCTAATTCGTATAGAGGATGTGCGAACAAATATTTAAAGCATAAAATAAACGGCGTGTTAAAACTAATTATGCTAAACAAACATGAATATGGGAAAATGTCCAGAATTAAAAAAGAATTAAGCAAAAAAAGTTGGGGAAAAAAATTCCGAGTAAAATTTGGAATACCCGCTCAAATCCAAGCATTTGTGTGTCTCCTCCCAGAGATTTATAGCTGGCGTTGTGGCCATTAAATCGTTATATTCCCCCATCCCATGACATGTTCGTGGGATTAGTTGCTAATAATGAGGACGTGTGTGTGTCCCTTTTTTTGCTGGTGATTTAATGAATTTTCCTCCACACTCCCAGGGATTATATTCAGGCTCGTGTAGGAAAGCTCATTTTAAAAAAAGGCACTTTCCCCCGCAAAAACATGTTCTCCAAACTTAATTTCTGTCTGGACATTTTTTCTCTCGAAAATTTTGAAATATACAGTTTTTGCATTTTCCGTCTCATATTTTGTATTAGGTTTCTCCAATTTTTTCTGTCAAGGGATTCTCATAAGGTAGAGCATTTTGCTTTTTTCTTCCTTTGGCCGTATCTGGTTCATCGTCCAAGAAAAGGATTTTTTTTTGGCTGGGCACATTTATGAATTATATATAGGTACATATGTATTTCGTAATTAAAAAAGAACAATAAATCATCCCCCTCCCATTCTATCCTCCTCCCCCTTGGCCATATTCCCTCTCTTTGCTCAGTGCTTTTATACGCACTTGGTAGAGGGAAATGTGTACCTGCTCATAAATTCTTGGCTCGATATATCATCCAAGCAGTTCTTCCATTAGTTATCATCAAAAATATTGTACTTGTAGTACGTAATGTGCTTTCTCTCCCACTCTCCCTCTCAGTTTCTCTGAGGATTTCTCTCGCATTCTCTCTTATGCTCGCTCCCGTTTTTCACACGGCTTTCTCTGTTTCACTTTCTTTTGGGCTCTCCACATTTCACTATCGCTTGGACTCTCTGTATCCTTTTTAGAGTTTTTGTGTGGCTTTCTCTTTCATTTTTGATTTGGCTCTCTTTCATATTCGTGTTGACTATCTCCTCCATTTTATTTTTAGCTCCTTCTTCATTTTGCTTTGACTCTATCTCTTTCACTTTCGTTTTCATTCTCCCGCGCTTTTTTACTTTTTCTGCCTTTATCTCTATTTCAATATGATTCTCTCTCTCACTTTCTCCTTGTTGATCTTTCTCTCTCTCTCTCTCTGTATTTATTTGCTTCTCTTTCGTTCATTTGTTCTTCGACTTTCACTATGTATCTTGCTCCTACTTTCTCTTTGACACTCTTTCATTTTGTCTGTGGCTCTTTTTGTACTTTCTATGAATTTTTCTTTTGCTTTCTTTTTGCTCTCTCCGCGTCATTTTCTGTTTGATTTTTTCTTCTTCGCTTTGTCTTTGGCATTCTCGTTGAGTTTCTTTCTTTATTTTTATCCTTGGTCCTCTTGTTTCACTTTCTTTTAACCTTTTTTGCACTTTCTCTTTAACAATCTGTTGGAATTTTTCGCATTTATTTTCTCTTTGATCTTCATTTGCTTTTTGACGTTCATTTTCTCTGATTTTCTCATCCATTTTCACTTTGAAATTCATTTTCTCTGACTTTCTCTTTCATTTTCTCTTTGGCTTTTATTGTCTCTGACTTTCTCTTTCACTTTCTCTTTCACTTTAATTAGCTCTGACTTTCCATTTCCTTTTCTCCTTCATTTTCTCTCTGACTTTTATTTTCTTTGACTTTCTCTTTCACTTTCTCTTTGACTTTAATTAGGTCTGACTTTCTCCTTCATTTTCTCTTTGACCTTTGTTTAACCTGACTTTCTCTTTTACCTTTACTTTATCTGACTTTCTCTTTCACATTATCTTTCATTTTCTCTTTGACGTTTATATCTGTTTCCCTCTTTCACTTTCTCTCTCATTTTCTCTTTTACTTTTAGTTGCTCTGGCTTTCTTTTTAAAATTCTCTGACTCTCCGTGTCTATTTCATTTTCGCATTCCGTTTTTGAATACTTCACTTTCTTATTCGCTCTCTCTTTACTCTGGTCTTTCTCTTTCACTCTGTGGTGTTCTCCTTTTAACTTTGTGTATCACATTTTTTTGGACACCCTTTCATTTTTTTAAGCTTTTTTTTTTTTACTTTAACCTTCTATTTGGCTCTCTTATTTCACTTTCTTTTTAGCTGTTTCTCCTTCTCTGTAGCGCTCTCTTTAGCTCTTTCTGTTAATTTATCTCTCACTTTCTTTATTTCACTTTCTCTTTGACGTCCTCGTTGGCTTCGTCTGCATCACTTTTTCTTGGACGTCCTCTCTGGCTTTCTCCGCTTCACTTTCCCTTTTAGTCTCTACATTTAAATTTCTCTTCGACTCTCTCTTGCTTTTTCTAGTTCCCCCCATTTACTTTCACTTTTGCTCTCTATTTTACGTTCTCGTTGGCTCTCTCTCCCAGTTTGACTTTCTCTGTAAATATCTCTCTCCTATTTGTTTTGCCTCTCTCTCTCCCCGTAGATCTCACTCTGTCCCTCCTTAATTATTTACTTCTTCCTCTCCACATCCCGACTTTGTTTCCTCCCCAGCACTTCCCACTATTAACATTAATAATGGACGTCCAAACACGTCCTCACAGTCACACACACATGTCGTCCGGCCGGAGTTGGCGAGGGGAAGTATATAAAAATGTTGGAGCAAGAGTATATGACACTTTCCATGGTTAAGGCCTGGTAATTGTGCCTGGCGTGCACGGACAGTGGCCCGAAAATGTAGGCAATGCTCGTAATTGTTCTTTGTATTTTTAATACCCAAGCGTAGTCGTGTGTCCCGGTAGTAATTCGTTTTCTGGGGGAAGGATGCTCTTGACTTTTTTTGGGAGGAAAAACACATGTTTCGTGTACAAATAATCTCCCATTTTATTTTTCACTCCAGGGAAATTGTTCTGCTTTCAAATTCTCGCTCTGTTTTCTCACTTTACTCCATTTTGGTCCTCTCTGCGTTCCAGTTTTTCATGTATATACAGGGTGGTCAGAAAATACTTTTCAAAACAGGCTCAAATACCGTTTAAAATAATTTTCGAACCATCCTGTGATTTTCCCCGTAAAAAAGAACAGAAAATGAAGATATTCTATTCAATTTAAAAAAAGCTGGGATTTTATTTTCAAAAGGAATTTTATTGAGGAAGAAATTGGCCCAAGGAAAATATTGGGCAAATCCCGCCCCCGTGAAACAAGGATATCTCCAATAAAATTGAACTGCCAAAAAAATAATATAGGGAAAAAATCTCTAGGAAATTGGGGACAATAAATGATTTACATAATAAACTGGCCGGAGCGGGACATTCAAAAAAATGGGGTTACTTTGGAAAAATGGAACAAATCGGTTATTAATAACGGATACAAATGTGCAGGAGAGGAAGGACGAGATAGGGAAAAAAAGAATATAAACATAAAAAAAAGGATGGTGAGGAAAGACGGGATGTTGTGAAAACATTGGCCTGAATAATGGGGAAAGTCCCATAAACTTTCTCTTCAACGGTTTCCCCCTGCAAAAAATGGGGGCTTTCTTTCTAAGCATGTCCTTGCATCGAAAATAAAGCTTTAAGCCCCTTTTTCCCTTTGACAGTGTTGTTTTTCTTTTTCTCTCTCTCTCTGTTCCTTCTTCGGGTATTGATCCCCGGGAAATTTGTTTTTGGGGTGGGGGGAAACGTTTTTGTTTTTTATGGGTGTGTACATACATAGAGGAAAATTGCATGGGATTATGGGGAGGGAGCGAGGACGGGAAAAGGTTTTGGAATTGGATGCAAATTGTCACGCTCATCATTTTTCATAGGAATCCCTCTTTTTTTATTCTACTTATGTCCTCCTATTTTTTTATTTGTTTTTTTTTTCTTATTTTTTTCCTTCCTTTTTATGTATAGTTCTGCTTATTATGTTTTCCCTTGAAATTTAAAGGGGAGTTGTTTCTCCGCCTTTTCGGGTTATTCCGCATTACTTCTCCGGTGTTTGGCTAATTTAGGGATGGGAGTGTTCAATGTGTGTGCATATTTTGGGTTTTTTCCCAGATTTTTTGGGTAAATTGAGGACTGATTTGAGCTTCGGAGATATCAGGAGTTTTTCTGGAAGTTGGCGGATATTCAATAGGTGCTGTGTCAGTTCAACCGATAAATATGCATAGCTTGCAAACGTCTTGGTGATACAAAAATATTGAAGACACAATATGGCCGATACAATAATATTGAGGTCACAATATGACCGATACAAAAATATTGAAAATACAATATGGCCAATACAAATGTACCGAGATTACAATATGGCCGATCCAAAAATACTGAGAATATAATGTGAACAATACAAGAGTATTGAAGCCATAATATGACCGATACAAATATACTGAGAATACAATATGAACCCCACAAAAATAGTGAGAATACAATATAACCGATACAAGTGTCCCGAGATTACAATCTGGCCGACGCAAAAGTACTGATTGTGAGAATACAATATTGCCGATGCAAAAATACTGAGAATACATTATGGCCGATATTAAAATACTGAAGCTACAAGACGACCGATACAAAAATATTAGGGTCACAATATTGACATGAAAAAAATATTCAGGTAACAATATGACCGATACAAAAATGCTGAGAATACAATATGACCGATATTAAAATACTGAGGCTACAAGACGACCGATACAAAAATATTAAGGTCACAATATTGACATGCAAAAAATATTGAGGTAACAACATGACCAATACAAAAATAAGGTTAAAGTGTTTTTAAAAAGTTTCGGCGATGATATAATTACAGTTTCCACGATCCTTGTACAAGACATCCAATACAAAAATACTTCTGGCACAAAGATCCGATCAAAAAGCCTTCTGCCGTAGCGATTTGACCGACTCAGAACAATTACTTTATCAGTTAATTTTTATTTCCGTGTTAGGGTCCTTCTGTAGTGGTAACGACTGATTGGCTACTTCTTGATTATCTTATCTGTATCTGTATCGATATTCTACTAATCTCATGTGGCTAATTCCTCCTTTAACGAAATTCAAATTAGGGGGTAATACCCGTCCACCGACTTGTTCCTTTCCGTCATATCATCTGTCTTGTACCAGCAAAAATAGCCTCACACCTGCCCTTTTCCCCGCTCTACTGCCCTCCTCCGTCCAATCTTCCGCCATTTAAACTTGCTCCCACACAATGTAATTCCTGTAGAAACCATTCTTCAGCTATTTCCGTTTCCCTTCCACTCTCCTTTACCCTCTTTAATAAACCGGGGTTAAACAGAAATATTCATAGAAAAGATTCCCAGCTGGGGGAAATTGGGGAAATCAAGTGGAAAGTAAAAGGATGGGAAGGATGGAGTGAATAAAATTGCATCCTGTCAAGGAGCTTTACCCACACTTGGCCGATTTTCCTCTTTCCCTCCTCCTCCTCCCCCCCCCCAAAAATATACACTCACTGTGCCCTTATTTTCCCCCATGTAGTATCCACTCTCTTGGAATTTACCCAGGAATTACCAAACGGATTGTTTCACACTTCATTTCATCTGGAGGGTGCCTTTCTCCTTTGTGCTGCGCTTTGCAAGTCTATCCCTTGGGTAATCTGGATATCCATGAGGAGAAATTGCTTCTGTATATAAAAGCCCGGGAAATCCATCTTTATTTTGAATGCATGGAATTTAAAAAAACGCCTCTTTTTTCTTTCAATCGATTTCACATTTTCCGGGAAATCCAATCATCATATGTATTTAAATATTCGAAACTCCCCGCCCTTGCAATTGTACATATATATAGATTCCAACATGTATAAAATAAACCATGCAACATATATTAGTACAAGGCGTATGCAAGGCATAATTATCCCGGATGAATCTGGAGCTGGAGTCATTAATCCAGGGAATTCTAGAAATTATTTATTACCCATTTGAATACATATTTCAGCTTTAATTATTATAGGCCAAATGCTTTTTATATTACCGAGGAAATCCTCGTTTTTATGCACACCGAAAAAGCGGAAAAGCGCACCGAGAGGGAGAGAGAAGGCAAAATTAGAAAGACGGAGAGAGAAGAATAGAGAGAAAGAGATGGGAAAATAGAGAGGGAAGGGAAAAATAAAAGCGAGAAGGAAAAATAGAGAGAGAGAGAATGAGAGAGAGGAAAAAATAAATAGAAAAAAAGAATAGTAAAAAAAGAGAGAGGGGAGAAATAAAGAGAGAGAGAGGAAAAAATAAATAGAAAAGAGAGTAGTAAAAATAGAGAGAGGGGGGAAATAAAGAGAGAGAGGGGGGAAAATAGAGAGAGCGGGGGGAAATAAAGAGAGAGAGAGAAAATTAAGAGAGAGAGCGAGAGAGAAAAGGAAAACTAGAGTAAGAGAGAGAGAGAGAGCGAGAGAAAGAGAGAGAAGGAAAAATAGAGAGAGAGAATGAGAAAGAGGGAAAAATAAATAGTAAGAGAGAGTAGGAAAAATAGGGAGACAGAGAGAGGGAAAAATAGATTGAGAGATAAATAAAGAGAGAGAGAGAGAGAGAGGGTAAAATAAATAGAAAGAGACAGAGGAAAAAATAAAGATAAAGAGAGAGAGAGGGAAAAATTAAGAGAAAGAGAGAGATAGGAATAATAAAAAGAAAGTGAGAGAGAGGCAGAAATACAGAGAAAGAAATGGAAAAATAGGAAGACAGAGAGAGGGGAAATATATAGAGAGAGATAAATAAAGAGAAAGAGAGAAAGAGGGGAAAATAAAGAGAAAGAGGGGAAAATAAAGAGAAAGAGGGGAAAATAAAGAGAAAGAGAGAAAGTGGGGGAAATAAAGAGAAAGAGGGGAAAATAAAGAGAAAGAGGGGGAAATAAAGAGAAAGAGGGGAAAATAAAGAGAAAGAGAGAAAGAGGGGAAAATTAAGAGAAAGAGGAGGAAATAAAGAGAAAGAGAGGGAAATTAAGAGACAGAGAGACAGAGGGAAAAATAGAGAGAGCGAGAGAGGAAAGGGAAATGTCTTTACGATGATTTCCCAGGCATCATTGGTTATTAAGGCCACACCTTTGACCTTTTGGGAGTGAAAGCACATATTTCCCTACTTTCTCCACTGGATAAAATCCGGATTTTATGGGGGGAAATGTCATCCACGAACTTTCTCCTGGACAGAATTATGGCCCAAAGGGAAACAATTGTTCTTGGTTGGATTTTGACAGTAATTAATTTCTCTTGTTTCCCTCATTCTCTTACTTTCTCCGTGCGGGTCTTGCACCGGCAGAAAGCGGAATTCCCTGACGCTTGACTGGATTCATTCTCTATTGTGGGTGAAAGTTCAAAAAAAAATTATTTACACAATAATAAATCCAAATAATATCCAGAAGGTACTTATACGAAGGAAGAAAACCAGGAGGGGAAAGCTCATTAGGGTTTGGAGCCTTGCGAGGGTAAACCTGCATGACGTTTGACCTTTCCTTGGTATGCCTTATGTCAAATTTGGTCTCTGGAGGTTACAATCAGCCCTCATTAAAATCCCCCCGCGCGGGAAGTACAAAATGGAATTTACCCTTTTGTCAAATTTATTCATGGTATATCATGTTTTTGGGGAAAGCATGTATTCAGTATGGAAGGAATTTTAGAAGGTCAAAGGCTTCCTTCCAAGAGCTCATCGTCTTCCTTATTGTGCTTTCCAAACCCTCCACTTTGTACTCCCACACAATTTTTGTACTTTCTCGCTCCTTATTTAGTCGTATGAATCGCTTTTGGCTGCCGTCAGGGCTGACAGTTCCATTGTAACTGTCAGTTTACATGTGCTCAAGCTTCTCAATTGACCTTTATTTTCTTCCGTCAGCTTCCTATTTCGGTGTTGCACTTGTTTAGTTTAAACCTTTATATTTTCAAATTTTGTTTTACTATTTAAATCACAGGGATTTTCCGCCTCGTTGGTTTTCTTTACTGCGGTGTGTCGTTCTACCGGTAAAGCATCGCTCCTTTCTCATTTTATTTGCACATCTTTTTATCTTTCTCTTTTTCTGAAACTCGTTCATGTTTGTTAGCCAGTTCGGATTTTTCTCTGTATTCTACCTTCTTTTTATCTCCCTACTTTCTCTCTTCTGTCTCTGCTTTCTCTCGGCTTGCTCTCCCTGCTTTGTATCTCTCTTGTCTCTCTCTGCTTTATTCTTTCCTCTGCTCTCTGTTCTTGCCTTCTTTTTCTCTCTTCTCTCTTGGATTTCTTTCTCTCTCGTTTTTTCTTTCTTGTCTCTGCTTTCTCTCTTATTTCTTTCTTTCTTATCTCTTCTTCCCTCTGTAATTTATTTCCTTGTCTCTGCTTTCTCTCCTCTTTCTTTTTTTGCTCTGCTTTTTTCCTCTCTCTCTCTCTGATTTCTTTATTTTTTCGCTCTGCTTTCTCTATCTTCTTTTTCCTCTCTGCCTTCTCTTTCCTGTTTTTCTCTCTGCCTTCTCTCTCTTCTTTTTCTCTTTTTTCTCTCTTTTTTCTCTCTTTTTTCTCTCTTTTTTCTCTCTCTATGCTTTCTTTCTCTCTCTTTTTTCTCTCGGATTTCTCTCTCTATGCTTTCTTTCTCTCTCTTCTTTCTTATCTCTCTGGTTTCTCTCGCTCCCTGATGTATTTCTCTTTGTTTTTCTTCTCTCTTTGCTCTCTCTCCCTCTGCTTTATTCTTTCTCTGGCTTCTCTCACTCTTCTCTCTCTATCTGCCTTCTAATTCTCTCTTTCATTCCGGCTTTATCTCTTTATCCCTGATTTCGTCCTCTCTGCTGTCTGATTTATTTCTCTCCCGTCTCTCTCTCTGCTTTCTCGCTTCTTGCCCCGTTCGTTTCTTTCTATTCTATCTCCCTCCTCTCTCTCTCCTTTCTATCATTATATCTCCACTCGCCTTGTCTCATACTGCCTCCGTTCTCTCGGAAGGCGTGTTTTAATCTCTTTCTCTCTGTTTCTTCTTCTTTATCTCTACTCTTTCATCTCTTTGTCTCTCCGGCTTTTTCTCATTTAATTTGTACTCCGTTCGTCCATGCTTTGAATAATCTCTTTCTCTGAAATCTTACTTCTTGCATCACCATTTCTGCTTCGTCTATAACCCTTTCTGCTGTCATAATCTTCTCCATGTCGGACAATCTTCTATACTCTTTCTCCTTCTGTCTGTGTTTTCTCCCTCAACTTTTTCTTCTGTCTCTCTCTCTCTGATATTCCCTGTGCCCTTTGTCCCCGAATTTCTCATCCTTTTTCCTGCCATTTTTTAAAATCTATCCTATGTATTCCCAATTTTTCTTCGCCCTTTCTCCTCTCTTTTCCCGCCCCTCCCGCCCCGATACGTCGCATTAGTTCTACCCTTTCATCTCACGCCCCAATACGTCCATATAGCTATAGTATAGATGCAAAAATTCCTCCATCCTATTACCCCTACCCATTTATATTCACATATGGATTTCCTCCATGCCATTCTTCTCATTTTTGCAATTCCTTTTGATCCTTCAAAAATTTGACAAGGGACATTTATTTCCTCCAGTAATTTTATTCGAACATGTGACAAAAAATCCGTGGAATCCTTTTTTCAAAGGACCAAAAAAGAAGAAAAAGGACACGTGTAAGGAAGGAGCTTTGAATGAGAAAAGTGTTTTGTGCATACACAATAAGTTTCTTTTGGGGGAAAAGCCGTATATATTCTATTATTATTTGTTTTGCCTTAGCGTAATTTTTTTCCCTGTTCGAAAAATTGTCAAAATCGATGTTTGATCGCCATGAAAATTCAAGGGAACAAGGCATTATGAATGGAGGGCATTTTTTTGAATGTTATATGGCGGGAATTGCATGAAATCCTTTCTTTACGTGGGAAGGAGCTTTTTTTCCAATAAAATTCATTGTGTATCCGACGATTGTTATTTTTTCCATTTATTATTCCTCATGCAAATGCCTGGTGATTGATTGGGGCATTGCGGGATTTTCTTTTTCTGCAGCAGGAGTTGAATATGGAGTCTTTTTATTTTGTGTGGGGAGTCTTATATGTGTTTATCCAATAAAAAAAGGAGCTCAAAAAAAAAAGCTCTAGAAGGGAAAGAAATCCTGGCGAAAATGCGACAAGAGAATGGAATGGTATTTACGAGGCAAAAAAAAACAGAGGGAAATGGAGGAGGAATTTGGACAAATCTGACTTAGATTTTGATCTGAATGAGCAGTGACAAGCCATCCATCATGGCAAATGGCTTCAGACTTTGCTGGTCCTTCATGCCGGAGACAAACATTAGATGTATTTGTATCCCTTTCACATGACATTTCCAGCGTAGTTTCTTTCCTTTTTTATAAGGGAGAGCATGGTGAGCAAAAAATGGTATAAAAAATGGTACGAAAAAATAAAGAAAATATTTTTGCTGTGAAAATGGCTCTTTTTTTCTCGAAGATAAATATTTGAGTGGAAAGCTTTTTCTCTTCATTTCTTTCTTGTTTGTTTCAAAAGATATTTTGGAAGACGCAAAATATTTTGGGACATTTCAGAAAAGTATTTATTGAAAAGAAAATACGTTTTCAATCGGATTGAAGCAGTGTTATTTCAGAAATTCAAATTAAAGGCGGGAGAAATTTAAGCAATTAGAAGCAACCACAGATTTAGTATATGTAGACGTTATGCATACTTGCAGTTCAAAGGCGAGCGTGGAGAGTAATTTCTAGAGGGGATCTCCAGATATTTAGAATTATCTTGGGAATAAATGAAAGTTGGGCAAGGACGCGCCGACATTATCAAAGAGACATCAATTCAGAACGAAATTATTTCATAAATTAGATTTTAATGTGCTAAACTTAATGTATTATTTGGTCTTTCAAAAACCTCTTTTTGGCTTGCAAGAGTATAAAAAGGAGGTTATTCGGACGGAATCTTGCAGAAAGCTCTGAGGGAGGGGAAAGTTGACTCGAAATATTTTTAGTAGTTTTTCCCAAAGGGGATTTATGATACTTTTTTCAGCAGAAACGGAAGAGAAGTTAAGAAAGAGAAATGTATAAATCGTAAAAGATTATGGAAGTGAGGAGAAGAGAGACAGAATCTGATGAGAAATAAAAGGAGATTAAGAGGCATTAAAAGAGATAAGGATTAAGAAAATAAAAAGAGAGAAATGTATCACAAATGAAACGGAGAAAGCAAGACATAAAAAGAAAGAGAAAAACGTGAAAAAAAGAAAGACATCTAAAATAAACAAATGAAAAAGAGAGAAACAACTGAATAAGAAAGAGAAACACATGACAAAGAGAGAGAAAAGCATGAAAAAGAAAGAGAAACACATACATGAAAAAGAAAGAGAAGAAGCTGAAAAAGAAGGAGAAATACATAAAAAGGAGAGCGAAAAGCATGAAATATACAGAGAAATACATAACAAAAAAGAGAGAAAAGCATGAAAAACATAGAGAAACAAATGAAAAATACAGAAACAGAAAGTATAAAGATGAAAACAAAGGAAGCAAATGAAGGTGATGAGAAGAGCGAGACGACAGGAGACAGCAAAAGAGAAGAGAGAGACCGGAATTAAATAGAGATACAAAGCGTGAAAGTAAAAAGGAAAGAGATAACCATAGGAATTACATGGAGAGAAAAATACAGAAAGAAACAGAGAAAAAAGTAGAGAGAGAAACATAGAAAAATAGAAAAAGCTACAGAGATAAAAACAATGCAAGAAGAAGAGACAAAAGAGAGAGATCGACACAAAAGGAAAAATGATAAGAAGGGAAAGAAAAAAGAGAGAAATAGCACAGAAGGAAGAAATAAATTCAGCGTGGAAGAGGTAAAGAAAGAGAGAGGACGAGAGAGGACGAGCGAGAGGACGAGAGAGAGAGATGACAAGAGAAAGAGAGAGGAAAAAAAGAGAAAGAGACGAAGAGAGAGAAAGAGAGAGAGAAAAAGAGAGACAAAGAGAGAGAAAGAGAGACGAAGAGAGAGAAAAAGAGAGAGAGAAAAAGAAAGACAAAGAGAGAGAAAGAGA
>JAQGBT010005489.1:0-14226 GCA_034698585.1 Disparrhopalites patrizii
ACAGAGCAAGAGAAATAGAAAATTGAGAAAGGGAGTGACAGAGCAAGAGAAAGAAAAAACAGAGAAAGAGAGAGAGACAGAGCAGGAGAAAGAGAGAGATAGAGCAAGACAAAGAGAGAGACAAAGCAAGACAAAGAGAGAGACAGAGCAAGAGATAGAGAAAGAGAAAATAGAGAAAGAGAAAGAGAAAGAGAAAATAGAGAAATAGAAAGATAGAGCAAAAGAGAGATAGGTAGGGATAGAATACAAAAGAGAGAGACAGAGCAAGAGAGATAGTTAGGGAGAGGAGAAAGAATAGAGAGAGATACAATAGGGGGATGCAAGAGAGAGATACAAGAGAGAAAGAGACACGTGAGCGAGAGACAAAGCAAGAGCGAGAGAGAGAGAGATGCAAGAGAGAGAGACACACATGAGCGAGACAAAGCAAGAGAGAGAGACATGAGCGAGACAAAGCAAGAGAGAGAATGGATGAGAGACAGAGAGTAAAAGGGATAGCAAGAGTGACAGATTTCTGCAGAGAGAGAAAAACAGAGAGCGAGAGAAATAGGGAAAACGATCCAGGTTACAAGAGAGAGAGAAAGAGTAAGAGAGAGAGAGAAAGAGTAGAGAAAGGGAGAGAGAAGTGAGAGCAACAGACCGGGAGTAAGAGAGGTAGATACAGAAAGATAGAGAGAGAAAGAGAAAGAGAGGAAAGCAGAAATCGAATAAAAGCTGACCGCATGGGCTAAGCGAAAATACGCCAAACACTGTAGAACAAAAAAGTAAGAGAAATTCATATTCAAGAAAAATAAAAATAGGAGAAGAGAAGAAAGAATGGAGATAGATAAAGAGGAATTGGATTGAGTACATTAACTCCTTACATAACTTGCATCATCCCAGGTTTATTTAGGAAAAAATAAAAGTGTGCATAAGTAGGGACATTAAATCTAATGAAGAGCCAGCAACGTGCACAATGTCCCATTTGTATCCATTTATACTCCCTCGTCCCATTATTAGGGCTTCAAAATCCCCCTTTGTAACTCCCAATGAAAGGGATGGATATACCTCCATAGATAATAAATAGCTATTATGTGAATAGATTTTTTTTCCTCCATCACCCAGACACGTGTGTAATTAGTTGCATCTCTCTCTCCTCCTCACTGTTGCTTCTCGTGAGTGATTAATTGCATTTTCCACCAATTACTCTGTACACACACACGGACCCAAAGTAATGTGGGAGCAATAAGGGACTTTTTGCTCATTCTTCTCATGTATTATACAAAAACATTTTTGACTTGGCTATTTTTATTTTATCCACCTTGCAATACATGTGACGTGGTGTTGGGATGATTAATCTTTTTCATTTATTTTTGGAGTACATTTTTTTTCATAATGTGCAGTTGCATTATATAATGATTTATTGCAAAAGGGAATGACCTAATATAGGGGGAATACTGAATTTTGCACGAATTTATAGCCGCAGAATCCCCTTTGATGAGCGAATTTGCCCGGAATTACCAGCGCCGCTTCCGGCCGGGTCACCCGCTTAGTGGTCAAAGCCCCGGCCCGGCTGCCCTGGACATGATCATGGCCGTCCGACCCCGAATTTATTTATTGGTCAAGGCCGTTACTGAAGGTACGAATACGGAGGCGACCGTTTTTTCTGGCTTGGGACTACGGAATCAGGTAAACGTTTCAGAAAATGGGGCGGGAATTTCCTAAAATAACGGTCATTCTGGTGGGTTAAAGTTAAAAAATTGAATAATAATTAAGTTTAAAATTAGGTTGAACTATAATTAAAGTTAAATTAACTTGTCTTTTCCATACATTTAAAATTGAATTGAATAATAATTAAGTTTAAAATTAGGTTGATTTATAATTTTGTTTAAATTATGTTGTTTTATAATTGCATTTAAAATTAAGTCGATTTATAATTACATTCAAAATGAAGTTATTTTGTATTTACTGATTACGTTTAATATTAAGTTCATCTGTATTTAAATTTAAAATTAAATTTCTTTATAATTATAATTCAATTTAGAATTAAGTTAATTTATTATATTATTTAAATTTTTAATTAAGTAAATTTCTGACTTTATTTATATTTAAAAATACGTCGATTTAAGAATAAATTAAGTTGATTTAGAATTGAACATAAAATTAAGTCGATTTAAAATTAAAGCAAGTTGATGTGCAATTCCAAATAAAACTAAGTCGATTTAAAATCAAATTAAGTTGATGTACAATTGCACATACATCAAATTAAGTCGATTTAGAATTAAGTTAAGTTGATTCACAATAAGCGCACTTAAAATTAAGTCGATTTAAAATTAAATGAAGTGGATGTACAATTGCAAATAAAATTAAGCTGAGTTAAAATTATATTTATTTAATCAATTAAATTTTTCATAAACCAAAGCTCACCATGCAAATCATCGTGAATTACCTGGACCTCAAGGTGGCGGAATTGTGGTTGGATCTAGATCGAGAGATCCGGGCGGAGGAGATGTCCTTGGTCAAATCGGACCAAACGGCCATGGAAATCCTCGTGAAAATCTCCAATAATAAAGTGTCTGCAGTGATGAATACGCAAAAGTACCTTTTGCAACGATTGACGGAGCAGGTTAATATCTTAACTAATTCCTTACTTAATCAAATTATTTTTGATTACTTTTTTTCTATTTCAT
This sequence comes from Disparrhopalites patrizii, assembly GCA_034698585.1. NCBI lineage: Eukaryota > Metazoa > Arthropoda > Collembola > Symphypleona > Sminthuridae > Disparrhopalites > Disparrhopalites patrizii. The sequence goes on from JAQGBT010005489.1 coordinate 2,667, forward strand.
TTTGAGCCAATAGCTCCCTAATTTCATCAAAGGTATCAAGAAATACGCCTAAACGGCATCATAAAAAGCGTTCTTTATCGTGGAAATATATATATTTGAAATTCATAGATCAAAAATTAGTAAATCATAATTAGTTTGAACAAAGAGCGCTTTGTCTTCGGTAACAAAAAATCCAAAGATGGCTTCTTGCACTATTAATGTTAGAGGTTTCTCTAAAGGAAAACAGCATTCCAAAACAAAATACAAGCTGCAATAAATTTGTCCATGCAAACTGATAACAGGAAGACAAAAAGAATGTCAAAGGTGAAAAATCTTCCTGATAAAGCATTTGAATGCTAGAATATAAACACATAGAGACAAATTATCTTCCGCTGCGTACACTGGATCATGGCGCTTATTCGTAATTTTTATTGACGTTAATGGCTACAACTATGCAAATCATATTACCTTGTGTGTACACAGAGACATGGACAATTCCATAAAATTTTATTATATCTATCGGCTAATGTCTACACGAAAAAAGAAAGGGAATTGGACGAAATATTGAATGAAATTTATGACTACTTATGTTGGACAAAATGAATCTTGTCTTGCTTTTCGATAATTACGGGAAATTGTCCCATTGATCGTCCATATCACACTGGTTCTCCATTTCTGTCTCCATTTGCCTTCCCTTGTGATTAATGGTGATTTGGTTATTGTGTCTTTTATAATGAAATTGTTGCTTTTAGTAATGAAATGGTGAAAAGCTATAATCGTAAACCTTTTTTTTTCTTTTGATATATAACGGAAATTTTTTGGATTTTTGGTTAATTTTTTGTCTTTGTTTGCAGTCTGCCATGAACGAACGAGAATTGTACAATTTACTCCGTAGCTGTCAGTTCCAAGATCATTTGATGGCACTGCGTGAGGCCCAATACTACGCTACCTTGTCCGACTACTTCCTGCTGGTCGATCGGAAGTTGTTGCAAGGCACGGAAATCAATGATATCTACCTCAGGAGGGAAGACGCTGATGTGGTGGTACATAAATTATATTTTTTTAAATTAAAATTATTGTCAATATTTTGAAAACTATTGAAAATGCACGCCCTTGAGTATAATTCTCCCTATCTTGGGCTTCCTGCTGGTTTTGCTTAACCAAAATGAGTTTCTAAAAAAAGGAAATACATATTTTGCATTTAGCACATATATATTTAGCGTTTAGCTCGATAGGCATATCTATTTTTTTTAATGGCCCAATATTAAGTTTACTTTTTTATTAGCATTTTCAAACGCCAATATAGCACCATGTTTGCCGCCGTTGCACTTGTTCCATTTAAAAAATGGTTTTTTCAAGAGATTTTATTTCTTTATTTCGAATTTTATTGCTGGCTTATATGGCTTACGAATTAACTGCATTTTACGATACATTTTGCAAGTACACGTTTTCCCTTGTTTTCATATCTATTTTTGCATTGGGAAATTGGGAATTTCTTTTCAAAATACAAATTGGGAATGTCTTTTCAAATTTTTTGCAAAAACGTGGCAAGGACTTTGATTTTTTAAATGAAAGTTTGTCATTTACTTATGCAATTTAAAGCGACAAATACAGACGAATTTGCTTCAAATAATCAGATACTTATGTGACTTTATTATAATTTACAAAAAAATATAGCATACACAAATACGTTGTTTACATTAATAAATTAAATTTATAAATAGAATTAAATTTATAAGTACAATTATTAATAGAATTAATTTTATTAGTAGAATTATTAATAGAATTAATTTTGTTAGAATTATTAGTAGAATTAATTTTATTAGTAGAATTATTAATAGAATTAATTTTGTTAGAATTATTAGTAGAATTAATTTTATTCGTATTATTAGTAGAATTATTAGTAGAATTAATTTTATTCGAATTATTAGTAGAATTATTAGTAGAATTATTAGTAGAATTATTAGTAGAATTAATTTATTAAAAGTAATTAAATGTAAAAATGCAAAATACGTTGGTTTTCCCTAAACATTTTTTTTGAAACGGGTATACGAGATTATAACTGAAAAATAATAGCCAAATCCAGTTTAACATTTTGTGCAATGACCAATATACAGAAAATGAAGCCCAAGAAAACCAAGCCCCGTCCCAGGAGACATCGCCCGTCCAAGGCAACCGAATTGGAGAGTGAATTGTCTTCCTTGGAGGTGAAGCCCTCCGTGGATTTGGGACAGTTCGGACCATCCCTGGACATCAACACAGAAACGGCGGATATGATCCCGGACACCCCTCAAATGTGTCATGAAAGACTGCCCAGCGAATGGCGCTCTGACCTCTCCTCGCCCATCTCCGCCGAGGAAAACGTCTATCAGGTCAACCCCGTCGTCCTCTACAAGGCCCTCACCAAGGTCGTGGCGGCCCAGAAACAATGGAAGATGAAGAGTGTGGACGAGGAGCGGGAATGGCTCATGAGGAAGAAATGGAATCCCAATTGGTATCCAAAGGCAATGGAATTCATCTGAAGCATGTTTCAGATAAATTGTTCGCATAAATTGTAAGAAACTTCAGAAAATTGCATGAAGCAATTTTCAGAATATTTCCAGCAAAAATTATTTTCCGTCTTTTCGAGAAATATCTCAGCCTCTTTATGAACAGTGTAATTATGTAATATGTGTGAATTTTCCTTTAACAAAATGAATTGCTCATGAGCAGAACATGCCATTCTGTGTAAGTACAAATGTCAATAAAAGGAATAAAACGCTTGTGAAAGTCGTATCTACACAAATTATCGTGAGTTTGAATATTTTATTCGTGGGAGGATAACAATTGATAATCAATGAGGCTCATCCAGCCTGAGCAAAAATCACCGGGGAAGCGTCGCCAGCCTTCAAAAAATTGACCAAAAAAATATCTTGAAAACCCTTTTATTTGTGCTTGGCTTTCAATTTCGCAGATTCACCAATGAGAACGTCATCATCCAAGCCTTCTGGCGGAGAGACGAGGAACAGGAACTGGACAAATCTGGTGAGACCCTCTACGAAACATAAAATAATAAAATATTGTTTTTACACACGTCTTTACATGTATATAGAAAAAATTGAATTAATCAATTGATATTTCTGTATGGGAAAATCCTTAAGAGAAATTTGTATGGTGAAAATTCCAGAAAAGGAAAATACTGTCATAGTTATTAAAAATAATTAACTAATTTAATATATTAAAAATGCTTTAATATATATTTAGTATATATATTAAAAAATTTATTTAATTATTATTATTATAAGATTAATTGCCCCTTTTATGTCTGGATGGCGTTCCTTCACGCATATACAGAGATTGGAGCAGACGTGGCCCAGAAAAAAAATTTGTGCTAATATGTTGGAGTAAAATTTTCTTACCCATTCCAGGAATGACCCAACGGAAATGAACAAAAGGGACGTAGAGGATGAGACCAGCAATAATAAATACGGTGGAGTACAAATACTCCAGTCGAGGATCTAACACCACGGTCGTTATACAGAGGAAGGCCGCCATGATGACCACAACAAAGGACATCCACACAGGAGCCTGTGAAAAGTTGGTTTGGCAATTGAATTGAATTTTTAAAAATATTTTACATAAAAATTTGGCCGTTTTCAAAATGTCCTTTCCACACTAAAAATAAATTAAAAATATCTGGTGGAGCGTAAAAACTCAATTATTTTAATTTAAGAGAAAAAGCACTCCAATAACCTTGAATGGCCTTGGCGCATCCGGCATGGTATAGCGCAGGACGAGGAGTGTGGCGGCGGTGGCGCCATAGAAAATCCAGGCGCCGTAGCTGAAGAAATCAATGAGGCCGTTCACGTCCAGAGCAATGACCATCAAAATAGCAATGGCGGCCTGAAATGGGAAATTTCCATTAGAAAATGTCAGTGACTTTTAATGCAAATTGCATTGCAAAATTTATCTTGAACCATTTTCATTTATTTCCACTGGGTTTTGTTTTCTTCATTTTCTTTTTTTTTAATTTACTTTACAATTTTATAAAATAATAAAAATATGTTATTTATCTTTTACCCATACTTTAATATTCTTGTTACAGAAAGGCACTCACATTAATGATCAAAGATACGGACGGTGTCTCCCTCCGGACATCTACGTAGGAAATGCAGTCGGGAAGATGTCCTTCTCTACCCGCAACGTACGTGATTCTACACCATAGACAAATTGCATTGTATTGACAGCCATTTTTTTGTGAAATTACTTAAGCTATTCCTGGAATTTTACGTCCGCAACGTTTTACTCCCAGAAATTTTTCTCTGAGTTTTTACTATAGCTTTATTTTATTTTTTAAATAGTTTTGTTGTACATTTAATTAGGGCAAGCCACAAGTATAAAAATCGTAATCGGAAAAACTTCCCTTTTAAACCATTTCATGGAATTTTAAATTAGTTTTTGACACGTTAAGATAAATTTTTACAAAAACATACAGCATAAGAAGCACTAAACGCATTATACCATAAATTTAGATAACAAGTAGCAAATTCTGAACAAATTCCGTAAAAGCGATTAATTTTGTGCAAGTCATGCAATGGCTGTAATTGGTTAATTTTAAGCTCAAAACAAGCAAATCTAATCTGTCAAAAACTATAGCCTTAATTGATAGCATAAGATTATAATTTCTGTTGGAAAACGCACAATTCTTTGGTAAAAAGCATACTACTTAAAGCATAAAATCTTTGATAAAAATCATATTATTGGTTATGAGCTCAATTATTTTTTCGGTAAACGCATAATTATTAAAGGCATAATTTGTCCCGGTAGAAGCAAAATGTTTTATCAATAAAAAGCACAAATTGGATTTTCGTCCTACATGTAATTTTATGGCATTTAATTTAATTATTTCAATTCATGGGAGCATTTCATCCAATAAGTTATGCATTGGTTTACCTTGCAGATGTAAACAGCACACCGTTGCCGGCGCCAAATGTGGAAAGGATGACAGAGAGGGGCATGAGGAAGCTCATGACGCCCAAGACACTCTTCCCGTACATCTGTGGAGGTGACACAAAGAGTTCATAGCAAATTGATTTTCTATTTTTATTATGTAAATACCTAAATACACATGATAGCTAAAGGACCACAGCGGAAAGTGCCGGAAGTTCCCCACAAATTTTGTCGAGGGTTAATAATCCTAACAGGTTTGACCCTCTTCAAGTTCCGCTTTCAATTACACCCCTCTAATGGTCTCTAATTACAGCAACAAATAGTTGCCTCGAAATATTCAAAATCTATTTATCTCCGCGCAGCCAGAAAACTCAACAAGTACTTATTGAATAGGAATATGGATAATTCTATATATACTTTGCCAGCGTTAGCATTATGTATACTGGAAAAGAGCAGATTTGTTTTTTTTTTTTTAGATTGAATAATAATTTTTTTCCTAAATATTAACCACTCACAATGGCCACGGACGAGTCTGGATCTGCAATTTGTTCCGGTGACAAGACCGTGAGGAAAGAGACGTTCACAAGGAGGTACAGGATGATCACCATCGGAATGCCGTAGAAGATGGCACGGGGAAGATTTCTGTAGTCAAAATCAAGAATATGTATCCATAATGAATAATTCATAAATATCATTACTGTTTTTTATCATTACTGCCCTCGGTTTATATAAGCTGAAATGTTTTATTTTACGTATAGTGTTTAGTATTCAATTTAATCTAAGCTCATCCTTACTTGTATGGGTTCTTAATCTCCTCCGCCACCAAGTTCAGCTGATTCCTGTGAAGGAAGGATTGATTTAAATAATTTTTTTTAAATTTCTGCAACTGTCACTTAATTGTTTTAGGAAGCTTTTGATAAAGTATAGAATCTACCATCCATCATAGGCCCACAATCCGTTGAAGAAAGCGGAGGCATATTCTCCGAAATTTGCGTCCCTTTTACCGGAGAAACCCACGTTGAGGTGCTCGGTTTTTCCTATAGAAATTTAGCGAAAAGTATTACAGCTTAAGCATTTTTAGCATGCACGTTCAAATCTTTCAAGAAATTTAGTCATTTACGAATTTTAACTATTTACAAATTTTAACAATTTACAAATTACAGCGTTTGGCATATTTTAACAATTTACAAATTACAGCGAATGACAAATCTTAGCCATTTACAAAATGTGTCAGTTACAAATTGGAATCAATCAATTATTGTAACCACGCTAATTTTTTTTACTGTCCACTAAATGTTAATCGTTCAAAAATTTTGGCCAAACAAATATACGAGATTAGCCATTCAAAATTTTTAGCAAAACTTTCTATAATTGCAAAAAAAAACATAATACAGTGGAGTCTCTATATAAAAACTCTGAAGGGAATAGCGAAAAATATTTTTACAGGGAAAGGATGTTACAAAGAGCAGCAAATATGTAATTTACATGTACGAAGGGCTAAAAACTAATGTTGTTACAGAGAAATGTTGCTATAAAGACTTGTTATATAGAGACTGACTATAGAGAGAATCCACTGTAAACCAAATAAAAATGGTTGGTTGATTAATTATAAATGATGGTCTTACCAACAATTAAATTGTAGATCCCAGAGCCAATAATGACCGCAATACCGATGAGTTTGGCTATCGTAAACACGACCTGGACCCTCGTGGCGAACTTGACACTGTAGCAATTGACGTATGTCAACAGAACTACAAGAATGGCAACCAAAACCAATTCCACATAATTACTTGTTTTATCATATTCCATTTTATTCCTTGCTAAAACGCGATTTACGACCAATTCTAAAAGGTATATCCGTTTTTTAGGTTTTATTTTAGGATGCAACATGTTTTATTGGAATTATCTCGGATAGAACTCACTAATAATAGCCGCCGTAAGTATCCTGGCGCCCCAAACGACCCTCGTGTCCGTCATGTCGTCCACGAAGGGCTCCACCATATTGTTGGCGCACGTGAGGCAGATGACGGCTAGCTGGGAAGGTCGGAGAAGAGTGAGGGCCGACCAGGAATTGAGGAAGGCCGGGATCGCACCGAATGCCGCTAGCAGATACGGATATTCCCCGCCGCTGGCGGGGACGACAGTGCTCAGTTCAATGTATGTCACAGCACCTGCAAAATTTTGGTAAATTTCAATTTAATGTTTTTGCTATATACACAATAAATTTGATTAATCAATACACAATAAATTGTGGCTATGCACAATAAACTTTCAATTAGCCAAATAAGAAAGTTCGGCTATACGCAATACATTTAGCCGAATAAAATTTTTTGGTTATATACAATAAATTTAGTCAAATAAGCCATCCTGGCTATGCAAAATAAGTGTGGACAAATAAGAAATTTCGGCTATACATAATAAATTAGACTATACATAATAAATAGTCAATTTGGTCACGAAATAAACGCTAAATTTACGCAGACAAAACATTAGCGGAAATGCCACAAAATAATCGATTTTGATCTCACAATAAACACATTAAATATGGTCATAGAATATAACAAAATAAACTTCCCGCACAATCAATTTGTCCACAAACGAATCCATAAATTTGAACCCACGATAAACAATACATTGGGCCACAAAATGCAAATAAATTTGGGAATATACAAATAACGACCACAAAATAAACATAAATTTGGCCATCTATACATATACAAAACACGGTCAGAAAATAAGCATAAATTTGGAAATATTCAAAACTCAGATACAAAATAAACAATCAGTCGACACAAAAATACAATGAATTTGGCCCGAAACAAAGAAAATTAATTTGGGCGAACAAAAGCATAATTTGGCCATGCCAAGAACACAATAAATTTGACCATGCAAAGAATACAATAAATTTGGCCCTGCAAAACATAATTACAATAAATTTGGCCATGCAAAGAACACAATAAATTTGGCCATGCAAAACATAATTACAATAAATTTGGCTATGCAAAAAATAATATATAATAAATTTGGCCATGCAAAAAATAATTATAATAAATTTGGCCATGCAAAAAAAATTACAATGAATTTGGTCGGACAAAAGCTCAATCAATTTGACTATATACGCAATAATTGCTTTACCCCTTTGTGAATTATTTTCCTATTTCTACAGGAATATTCTTGCTTGTGTGCAGTGTGTCTCAGCGTTTTTAAAATATTTTAGAGCAGCAATGTCCAGATATTATTTTTATTTTGCAACATACCAAATATCGAGAGAACGCCACAGCCAGCCCAAACAATGAGAGATAGCCAGACGTTGAGCCCCGTGTTTCTGAGGATGCCCCCGGGCGACACAAAAATCCCGGATCCTGCAATCAATATGCACATAAATGTATGTTTTGTAAGTTATTTACCATGACAATCCATTTGCCGTGGGTGTATAAGAACTAAATTTGTTTCATGCACATAATTTGTAATAGATTTTCTCCAAATAAACTACCAATCATGGTCCCCACAATGAGGGCAATGCTCCCAAAGATCCCCACGGTCCTTTTCAGGTTAACGCCTTCCTGTGGGCCTCCATCGCCCGATCGGTCAATCGCCTTCTTCTCCGGATCACCCCCAAAGTCTGCAAAATAATTTCGTTTCTTATTTTCAACATCCTCGATTCCCAACAATGGCACCTGGTCGGCTTTGTACTGGGGGAAACTACCATAGGTTTTAACGGGATTTTTACCCTGCTTAATGGCCTGGTTTTCCATTTCTGCTCTCAAGACCAATAACACAAATTCCTGGATGAGATGTTCCTTTTTTTTAACTCTTGTGTCCACTTTCTTATCAAATCTCCCCGTGTTTGACAACGGAAAGTGGGTGGAGATAAGGAAACGTTTGAGGTTGAGCTCGTGATGATGAAATCCCTTTTTTTAACGGACGTCACTCTTGATGATGGAGAAGTTAGAATCCGTGTGATGGGTCAAAATTTATTAAAAATTTATAAAACCCGAAAAAAAAAACAATTTCTACAATAGTGAAATAATTGTTCACAAAATACAGTAGAACCAATAGGTCAGATACTTGCAATAGAACCAATGACTTCTGTTATGGAAACCAATCATTTCCATTCCAAAAAGGGTTGCGAACCCTGGCAAAAAATAGGTTTTTTCAAAATTTGAGAAAATGTTGTCGAAAACAGCGAAAATTTCTCCTGGAATTGATTATTGTTTTTGCACAGATGTTTTATAGGTCTTTGGCACGCTTAAAAAAATTTCTGCATCAACTAAAAAATTTGCAAATTAATACTAATTATCCACTTTAATTGTGAGCAGCATGAAATGAAAATCCGTTTTGGCTTGTCCGATGAGGAAATCATTTAAATTAAATCCCGAGAGCCTGTCCTATGAACATTCTTATCTGAAATCACACAATGGGGCCCGTGCGGCAAGTGAACGATAAAAAATTTCGGATAAAACTGCATGCAAAAAAGTGTTGGCTATGTCAGAAAAGGATTTTAGCTATATATGGAAAAAGTCACGATTGAAGTACAGTTAGTTGATGATTTTTGTTATATTAAAAATGTTCACAATTTCATTGTATGTGATAAAGCCCTTTAAAAGCCCAGGTCTATTCAGCTGTTCGGATCCGATGACTTAACATTCCTCAAATAAATTACGATTGTGAGAGCTAAAGAGCTCTTGAGAATCAAATCATGTTAATCATTGTTTCCCTTTTCTCCCTTAGTAATTCAGGCGAACTTAAAACTTTTACGTGGAAATAGTTATACGTGTGTAATTAGAATAGACGGGAAATTTATGCCGGGATATTGGCATGCTTGAGGAGCAAATGCAAATGAATGACGTGAAATCCATTATTATTACATATTACTTCTTATCAGGCTATTAATGCCGTCAAATGCAAAGGCTTTTGATGAACAACAAAAAACCCAAGAAAGATAATTTATACATATTTATTTTTGCTGATAAAACGACAGTATAGGTTGGCTGCCTGTAGTTAGACAAAAGCACGTGTGGATCCCGTGAAATTTTTAAAGGTATCAGTTTATTTTAAATTCAAAAGTTCATGTGCGCCTCTCTTTAGTTTAGAGTGCATTGTCAGGGATATCAGGAGTGGGGGCATAGTCCAGGACATTTCAAGATGAGGCAGACATTGTTTCCATACAAAAAATGTCCTCTACTTGTACCTTTCAGCTGCAACGGATTTCCCCCGTCATTGTAACTGACGTGGCAACCGTTTTTTCTATTTACAACTGTATTTAATTTTGGTTCCTAACACAGTAATATTATATGCTAGGGTAACGCTTAATATTGTGGCCAATTTTTTGCAACGTTTTTTTTTAATTTTGTTTCTTCCGCTGTGGTTTAAGTAAGGAATTTTAAAGCAGAAATTCTAGTATATAGCATTATACGCTATAACCAAAAATTATTATTAAATTTCTTCTCGTTGAATTCATATTATGATTTTTTTTAAACATGCTACAGTCTAGAGTTCACAAATATGGCCATATGCAGGTAATTGTGACGATCCCCACATTAAATTGTGGTAAACAATTATAATTATGAAAAAAATTTACTGTAAGTAATTATATACAAAATATACATATACGTAGGGTTGTCCTAAAAATCTGGTTAAATAATTTCGAAAAGCCCAGAAAAATAATAAGAAATGAAACAAGTTAAGTTATTAATTTTTTCCTGAAAAACTTTGAAGGTTTTTGATTTTACAATTTAATGAATTTGCCGGCGGTAATTAATTAATAATACGAGCAGCACTAGTCTTGTTAATTTTGCATCATCTTGTTTCTTCGTAGTTTTTGATTAAATTGCCAAAATTACAAAGATGGCCACAATTACAAGCTTTGCCCAAGTGATAATTGTTTTAAGGAGACGCATTCAAAGGTATACTCAAAGCTATTTTTTATTGCGGATTTTTTGGATTATTTGCCTAACAAACAATGCCAGAGTAGGCGATACCTTTTCCCAAAATAATTATGTATCTTCTCTGCTGCATTGTCCAGGAAAATTGCTCAAGAATATCGAAATGTATATGCGCAGGTGAAATGGAAACAAAGAGAATGTAAAAAATGTATAGTTTAATTAAACCGTCAATCTTTCTTGTACAGTGGAAGAGCATTATTCGGAAGGGAAATTGTTATTCGGTGAATAACCCTCGCAAATAATTCAATCGGAAATTAATTAAGAAATATATTCCTCCCATTAAGGAATATATAACTCCCAGTATAACAATCCTGAGGGATTGGGCAACAAAAATTATTTTATACAGACAAAACTGGGTACTTACTGAATTGATAAAATTTTGGGATAAAATGACACCCAATTAATAAAATCACCTTCAGCGTATTTTTCCATTTGGTTTAATATACGAATTCAATTCCTGAACGGTTGTTATAGGAAAAATGTTGTTACAGAGAGAGTTGCGATGACGAGGTCACCATATAGTCATTATATTATATATACATATGTACTTATCATGAGCAGGTGAATAGATGTATTACGTATGTATATAGGCATGTATATATATAGTTGGGCATGTATGAAGTACATATATGAGTAGGGTTGTAAGTTTCAAAATGACGGCCCTTTTGCGACCGTCACGTTCAAAATGACGCCGACTGGTCATTTTG
>JAQGBT010005490.1:0-14224 GCA_034698585.1 Disparrhopalites patrizii
ATTACCCAAGGTGGTGCATCTGTGAAAAAAATATCAGCTCCAAACGTGTTTTACATGTGGCGTACCTTACTTGTTAGAATCAGAATAAACTTCTACATGGCAAACTTAACCTGTACTACACTGTAGCATGCTCGCATCATAAAGAGGGGGTATATAATGTTTCTTGTCGCTCTGTGAAAACTATATGAAAAGGTGACACTGACGAAAATTCATGCAGTTTAATCAAACAAAAATTCAATATTTCTTTTAGCCAAGTTCGAATTTTGTCGAAATAGCGACTTGGAATTTCAAGTACGATTTCAAGTTAGAAGTAATGCATAAAGGAAATTTGGGAAATGCGAAATTTGGTCTCTCACGGCCAATCTCACGGCCTGAACGGGCTCTGCCATCTAGCGGGAAAGTGGGATTTGACAGAAGTGGAAAAGCACTGAATGAATCTAAATTGAAATCATATGACTCGAGTGCAGGAAAAAGCACTTTAATTTATCTGGTTATTTGTCGATTTCCCAAACAAAACTTACTCACCTTCACTCATTACAGGCGTGTTTATACTGTGAATTGTGATTGTGAGCAGTTAATAAAAACAGAATTGTAAAGGATTTTTTTACATATGTGCTCCTCTCAAAAAGTCATTAATTCCCATTGCTTTTGCTCATATAACTTGTACGAGTGAGGTGAAAGAATATTTTATATCAACGAGATTTTTTTTTCTGTGATTCGCATAAGAGACAAAGGTGAAGAAAATAAATAAATACTACTTGACAGAAGACTTTGAACGGCGGCCTTAATAAATGTAAAAAAAGGACATTAAAAAGAAATTGTAAATTGTAATATATGGAAAAGGAAAAGGTGAACAAGTATTTTGCTTACTATTTTCGCAGCCAAAAAGGAAGTGTCAGCACTGGTTGATTGTTGTATGTGAAAATGTGAGCCAACATTAAGAAGAGCAAATTTGCCTTGTAGTTCCCTGGGTTAACTAATTTTACTAATAAAAAAAATTGGTCTTGTGTAATGTAGGAGAATACGAGTTTTTAGTGGATTATAGTGAATCGCATTTGAGATTCGTCATAATCTCATGCTCTCTCTCCGACGTCTCGACAGGGAGGTTTCATTTATGAATCAAGCACATTCCTTCATTCCTTGTCAGCGGTACTCAATTGCTCACTTGCTCCCCGGTTGAAAACGTCAAATTTTGTCCCCGAAATGTTGGAGATTAATTGAAATATTGAGGTAACCTAAATTTTTATTTAAAGAGTCATTTTCATGCAATTTCATCTTAAGAAGCTTAAATGCTTATGTTGGGATTTGTGTTGGAAGTTTTACTAAAAGAATTCACGTGATATTGTGATTTGGTTTTTAGGTGTGTTCGTTGGGTTACTGTATTGTGTATACAGTTTCTTAGATTGCAGCAGCTGACTTATCAAGAAATCGATCCGAAATGGGGTTTTCAAACGTTTTGCTTCTAAGTCAACTGACGGGTCATATCGTCGCCCTCATTTTGTCCTTGTGCATATCCTTACCCATGGGAATTCACCAGGAAGACTTCAGGTACTGGAATCTTTTTTAGATTTCTATGTATGCAAGAATGATTTTATGAATGCTGGCGCATGAGTCGGCAATTGTTTGCCTAAATAATATTATTTGGAATCTGTGGTTGACTGCTCTTTGTGCCATCGTAGCATAACAGTGTTAATAAATGTGATTTATTTTTTATTTATTGCAGTGGTCATTGTCTTTTATTTTCTACTGGAGAATGGAGGGAGAGTGATGGGCAGTTTGACGTAAACTGGGCGTCACAGGGATTTTGCAATTACACAATATTTGTAGGAGTTATTTTATTTGTTATTTCTGCCGTGCAAATTTACCGCCTTTCTTTACTTCTGTACCGAGGACAAGATAGGTGAGAAAAATAAAATATTCAGCAGTTAACAATGTTAGCACAATGGTGTAGAGAGGAGTAGTTAAAAGTTGATTTGAATGTAGACGTGTGTAGTAATTACAATTTCTAATTACATGTTCCTATTATTATTATTTGACTTTAGCTCATTCTTGTCCGCATTTATTGATGTGGTTGGAAGTACGGTGTTGTGCCTCATGACACTTTCTGCTGCTCTCATTGTCACGCTGGGCTTTGACTCGTGGTGTCGGTCTATCACCAAGCGATTTGAAACGTAAGTACAGTTGTCCTGCGTCGTTTTTACAAAAAGTTTAGAAAGTGCATAGACGAACAAAAGCGAAACCCGTTTCGTGGCGAATTGAGTTAGATGAATCAGATCAATCAATCCATACTTGTCTATAAAAAATGTTGTTCCGCATGTTTTAATCAGTCACATGTATTATTTTGTCGATTTTAGATGTGAAGATGCCTCGGACAACGATATCGATAAGAAAGATAAGATCGACACGACATCATTTTACATTCAAATAGGCACAGCCCAAGTGAGACTTCATCTTTGTTTCCCACATTTTTTCGGTGATATCATTAACGCCGTCACGATTTAACAAGCACTTGACTTTTCATGACGTGCGCGCAGATTATTAATAATACCCAACCCATGTGGTCTTTAGTCTTTACTAATTTGCTATATCTTGGTCATGAAGGCTATTATGGACGTTCTATTCTCATTGTATTTCAATTCTGTGCTTTTCGTTTCAGTTTGGTGCCTGGGCATCATGGGCATGCTGCGTTGGACTCTGTGTCTTCGCATCATTAAAGTTGTGCCGGTATCACCAAGAAGAGAACATGAGGCTTAGTATGGCACTGGCTCGAGAAAGATTAATAAAAAATGCCATGTCTCATCACACGATAAATTCCGATCACCCACATCATGGACGTCGGAAGAGTAGAACCAATGAGGAAGCTGGGCCGTCGGGTCCCAGTGACGTAGATTCCGATTATAGTTAGTTCTCCTCTGTTAGACCTACCGTAAACGAAGCACGGTAAGACAAGGGCTTTGATAGCTATTGTCAGGGAAAAATTATCCTAATCCTACAATTGAACAAATAGAAAGTTATCCAATTCAAGTAGCTCCATTATTTTGTGTTTCATCAATGTTGTTAAATCGATACCGTAGAGAGACATTATTTAATTTGTGTGAATTCAGGGGTTATAAAATAATAAGAATGAGTAATGTTTACAGTTCTGCCTTTGGAAAGGCTATTCCTACGTATTGTTGTGCTTTTAAGGGGCTATTATAATACATCTTTGTATTTCTGGCTCCGAAAAACTTTCTCAGTGCTACTTGTTTGATTTTTGGAGCTTCTCATCAGTCTGGTGGAATATTGCCTAAAATTTCCACGAATATGAAGTTTTCCGCACGGGCTTTTACTACCAAGATTATTAAAGTAATTAGTAATAATGTGTACGTACTCTCATGTAATTATACTAATTATATCACTACTTGTTCTCAGAACGATTGCTGTTAAAGAGTAGTACTAGAAAGCAAATGATAGATAATAGACTGATGTTAGTTTGTTATTTGCTTTTGATCTGTTGAAGTTCTTGCCGCATCTCGCTCATCATGATAGAGGTTCGTGTCAGCCGAAATTAATATTATGAAAAATAATAATACGTATGATACATAATACATACAATAATACTTCAAGAGCACACTTTGTTCTTAGTTTTGTCTAGTCTTTTTCTCACCTATTTAAGCAATGTTATTAATCATTAGATTAATAAATAATAAATATAATTAGTAAATAGTACCTAAATACATACGTACATATTATTGTGTCAATAACAGCCTATGACACACGAATTTCGTTCTGAAACGTACTCTGTGTGTTGTTTTTTGTTTTATACTTTCTTTTTATTGTTCACTCGTCAATGTCTTAAGTAATTATGCCACAGCAATATTTAGCTTGTAAATTAGTATTTAAAACAAGAAGTACCAATAAAACTCAGTATAGAGACTTTTGTCGTGCGAAAAGATTGTCCATATTTTTCAATTTATGCCCATCAATAAAACGAAATTCATATGAAATAAAATATGATGTATGTAAGTATGTATATAAATAAAATAATTGCAGACTTCGGCTGGGAGCGAAATATGTTTGTGGACGAGCGAAAACAATTACACAGTGATTGAGAGATGAAGAGATGATGCTACAAAAGTTCATACGAACAGTGTGAAAAACGAATACGTAATCCAATCCTTATTGAGCCCTGCTTGGCAATCGCCCCGTTGGAGCCCTGGCTGGCCCTCACCCCGTTGGAGCCCTGCTTGGCCCTCGCCCCGTTGAAGCCGCCTGGCTCTTCCCGGTCGCTCTAGATGGAGTTGCTCAGGCTCCCTCCGCGCCCGGGGAGTCTTTGTCTCCCAGGGGGAGTTCCGATGGAGGTGTTACTCCAGCCATGGCTGGGCCGCAACTGCACTCCTCGGCCGGCTGCGCCCTCTATTTATAGGGCTGACCCGAGTAACGCCATTTGTAGCGCTGCATAGGTCGCCGGCGCATCGTTTTCGTGATTTTCGTTCGCTGGAAGCTGGAACTTGTGAACGGAACTCCGTCTACAAGTTCCAGCGTCATACTTATGACAGAAACGTAAATATCTGAGCCCATTTTTTTTAAAGGAATTCAACGAAATCTTTATCAGCTTTCTGTTTTGTTGAATTGTAGAGAATGAGAATAGTAGAGAATGTATACAGAAAAGAGTTGAGTGCGTTTTTCATGAAACATACGGTAACCGGTAACTCATACAACGTTACAACGTGCGGAATTTTGCAAATATGTGTGCGTATTAATAATCCAGAATATAAGCGTGTATATAGTCTCTTGTCTATTATTTGAGGTCGAGTTGGGTCGATCCATAATTCACGGAGTAAAAAAAAATTAAAAAGAATTCAACAAATAGGATTCGTGGATTTTTCATGTTTTTTTCTGTTCTAAACGCATTTAGTATAATACTGTCCTAGTTTCCCGCAGCAGTCTAGTCTAGTGTCTAGTTGTCTAGTCTCCCGTCACGGTCACGGGGCTTAAAACTATTTCAAATCAGAGGGCTATGCTATAGATTTAGATTTTACATCACCAACACCAAATGTCACCAATCGCCACGAATCGGGGGGAGAGTGAAAAGTTCGGTTTTCCTGTTTTCTACTTCTACCTCCCACCTCCGGAAAAAAACAGAAACTATGGTGACCACTAAATAAAGTATTTTGGTATTACTGTAGTTTGTTGTATGTAAGTGTACCTATTGCCTGTATATCATAAATTGCAGTTAGGTATTCGATTTGGGTAGTTTATTATTTTATAATAAGGTGAAATGAAGTAATGGAAACTGTTGTTACTTAATCTGAAATTTCAACTCTAAAACTCCAATCTCCTTCAGCTTCAACCAACTTGGTTGGAAGTTCTCGTCCTATAGACAACAGACGAGCAGTCTTCTTTGGGTGTCATGTCATGTCGTCATGTGTCATGTCATGTCACGGAGTTGATCACTTGATCTCTTTTATACGTGCATTTTTTGTTTCGTATACGCAGGCATCTTTTTACTTCTGGTCCTGATGATCTCCTGATTTTGGTGCAACGTGCAACTCCCAGTGCAACTCCCCTCTTCGGGCCGTCAGTAATTCCTGTTGTTCCGAATCCGCGGTTTTAAATTAGCCAAGAAACTGGTATTACTTCCAAAAAATCACAAGAGTTATCACTATCACAATCACAGTCATCAATTATCACAAATCACAATCACGTCATTGCATTGTTTTTTACTTGCATTGATTAAGTGGTTGATTTTATGTAATATCTAATATATGTACATTTTATTTCAGTACGTGACGAGCTGACGACCCTAACGACTGACGGGCTGGTTTTGTGTGCTGTGACCTGTGACCAATTTGGCATGTTACTATCTAAATCGCGACACGAAAGAAAACGATGCACCCTGCTGGTCATTCCTACGAATGGATGGCGAAAGTAATTTGGTAAGTTTTGTGTAGTTGTACATAGCTACTAGGTACTTACATGCAGAACAACAGAACTTGAGTCTGTTCGATATGATAAATGCAATCTTTGATTGCACTGTAGGTGGAAAAGCATTAACACAAGATAGAAGGTAATCGCATTGGAAAACCACGCAGAAAAACCGTGGGAGTTCAATTGATATTTAGCAGTACCGATGACCCGGTAATCCAGGATGGCGGTGTCGAAGCCCATACAGTTTTCGCATGAATGTCATCAATTGCATTGTCTCCTGGGCACCTCGGACAGCAACAATAGCACATCAGTTTTCTCCTACAGTTCGGCACCAGGGTCGAGTTCATCGGAATACAAATCTGAAAATGCGTCGTGGGTTGTTTTGAGGACACCAGCCACTCCAGAGAAGGAGATTTTCAAACTTCGACAAAAGGTCAAGTATCTGGCTGTTTTACCAAACATGGAAGGGGCTGTTGTGTTGATTGACGATGGCCGAGGCATTCTCCAACCGTTTATTGCCTATTACATCGCGGACAATGTTATATTTGTTTGTGACGGTTCCTTGCGGTCCGCGAAAACCATTAGAATGGTTCTGTATCGGAATCCAGTTATAGTAATTACATCTTCTGTGTCCGGAAAAGGGGTTGCATTCTCTACGGTGGATCTTACTACGTTCCTATACTTAGTTGGTAAGATATAATGGGGGTTTTTTATGTTTGAAGCTTTTTTTGATGGTTTAATGTTATGGATATTTTTGCCCAGGGGAGAATTACATAATGAACAAAATGCTTGAAATGGATGGCTGCTACACTGTCATCGATCGTTATACCCTAGCTATGGCTTTCATTTATTTGAAAAGAGCAAACGTGACGGATTACAATTACACTAACATTCACTACGTCATGGCGTCGCTGTAAGCCTTATATCATTATTTTTTCTTAAATAATGTAATAATGTGTACAAGCTTCAATGAGAATCGTTCCATCAAAAATGAATGACGTTTCATTAAACTGATGGATTCGACTGAATTATTCCTACCATTCATTTATTAACAGATTATTAGCTCATAAAATTGAAGAAGATGAGCAACCAGGCCGGGCATTATTGGAACTAATTTATTACGCTCTTCCCCGTGCGATTACAGACTCTGAAAAGCTGGGATTCCTCAATTCGGTCGCTTCTTATCAGTCTACTCTGTTCATGAAAATTGGGTACAGAGGTTACGTTTCGGTGGATGAATGTGAAGAGGTAGAAAAACATTGTATATGTTTCGTTATGCATATGATATGAAGGCTAGGGAGTCAAGTCAGCCAAGTCCATATTTTTCAAGAGTTACTTTCTTCCATAAAACGAATCTATGTAATAATTATGTTATGTTAACCGGCTTTGACCCCGTGTCAAATGTTACTATAACCATCTCAAAATTAAAACACCAAAATTAATTGCGCTATTTCAAAGCGTTGTACCCATCGCAGTTTTTGGCACTTCCTGTAAAGTGGACTTGTTTGACTTCGGGTCCTTCATATGTACATAATATGCAGTTGCATAAGTAAAGACCACACAAGCGAGCATAAACAAAGTGTTACTTTTCCGTACGAATCTATTTGGAGATTTTATCTTCTTACTTCTGATTTGACTTCGTTTTTACTGAATTACGTTATGTCTATTTGTAAGCTAAAAGTGTATTTACCTACCATCATAAGTCAACTAAACGGGAGCTATAATTTTCCAGATCATTGCAGTGGCTCCGTATCATCCATTTTGGAAAAGATGGAGACTCAGTTTTCATGGTGGAGCCGTGAGGGATTCGTATCAAGCATGGAAGCTTCAGTTCGTCCAAGCGTCCTTTTCCGCAGATACAACTGTGTCGTAAGTTCATTTTGCGTCAGATTCAATTAAAATTGTTCATACATACAGTGTAGAAAAAGACTTGTTTTATTTTGCGAAGACTTTCTACCAGCTTTCTATTGAAGATTTAAGCAATTTTGGTTTGAGAGTTTTATACAAAAATGAGTTGCCTGACGAAAAGCTACATTCGAGCCATATTAATATTTTCTGTGAAATATATAATTTCATTTTATTTTTTTTATTACGGTTATATGTAATAGAAGTTACTGTTACTTGCTGGGATAATAACGTTAACAGGGTTATTCACTTTCTCATTCAGTGCCAACAAGTGTATCATGTGTAAAGGAAACCATCACTATTCGAAGGATGTGCAGGATCGCTTCGCTATGCAGTCGAGCTTCTGCACACAGAAGCTTCATCTTACTCGTAAGTTCGCTCGTCACTACAAATTGAATTAACATTTGTTATATACATGCTTCATTTTGTAAAATGTACCAGTTCCCAAGCACAATTAAATCTTGTTCGTAAAAGCTCATCCAATTAAAATTAATTTAATTTTCAGATATTCTGACTGCCGTTGCAGACAAGCATCAAAAGAATTTGCGAAGAGCTGCAAGTTGCCCCGAGACAGGACATTATTTCGCGCGTAAGTTTTTTACGGGTGGGTAATGCATTTTACAACAGATTTATTTGTGAGAACAAAGACGTACTATGTTGAATTAAGCTTCTAAACTTTGAATTTGTTATTGCTACATTGTGTAACGGAACGGTCGTCAAAGTCGATGCTATTTCACTATTTATGTTTACGTTCAGGAAAGTGTAGTATGTTCAGTTACGAAGTATTCACATAAGGAAGGCAGTAATATTAAAAATTGAGTTTGTTTGTTTTGGGTAGAATGGCCATTGAACTTTTCATTCTCTCTAAGTATCGATATCAATTGGCCTCTGGAATATGTTCAACTGCTCGACGTTGAGAATCAGATTGAAGCAATTCTGTGCGATGAGAAGTATTTACAAAAGTATGTATCCCTGCTGAAAATGAAGAAACAGTTTCCCAATTTCATTGTCCCAACACCACCTGAATTCGAGTGCTCGATATAAAAGCGCTCTGTTGTAATTTTTTGTTAATGAATTTGACTTGACGCTGCAGATCTATACTTTTATGTGCATTTGTGCTGATTTGCTACGTGCAGTTCTTTGAGCTATACTCCCTTGTTAAGTATGTATGTACGTATTCTTTCCCGTCAGTTAAATGCTTTTTGAGTTTGTGCTACTCTTCAAATTTTTTAGGGTTCGTGAACATTTATTTTTATATATGTATTTTGTATGATTTGTTTACACGCGACTGCTACGGGATGCTCTCCCGACTTTTTCAAGACAACTGCTTAATCTTGTGTATGTTAACAAGTATAAATATTTTAAAATATTAATATAGCAATATTGGTATGATTTTGTTATTCTAAATATTGACTTAGCTTCGATTCTTCTGCAGAACTCTTTGTGTTTGCTACCTTGTATAACTCCATGTAAACCATACTTTAGTGCTTTAGGTTATCTGTTGTCTCTATAAATTAGTATTATCCGCAAATATACATATGTATACTTACATGTTTTGTTGTTACCCTCCTTGTGTATATATTAAGAACCTTTGTACATTTCTAATATGAAGCACTTAGAATCTAGAGCTTATCACATAAAACGATTACGTATTGTGCTGTAAGAATCTTCGGAGACTAGTCTGTAAAAGGAATTTGTTAGACTGCCGTTGTGTGTTGTAGCTTTAATGAAACTAAACTAGTCCTAGGATTTTCCACTTTTAATAATCAACCGTTTTTAAACGGCGCACTGCGCGAAATAAAGTATTTGACAATTTCCTAAATACTAGAAACTAGAACTGCACGACGCACGATTGATCTGAGAATCTGTGTAATAATCCCATACGATACATGTAGCCGTGTGTAGAATCCGTACGTTATCAGTTTCTAGTTATATAATTATTATAATGTTATGTTATGTGTTATTATATGTATTATATGTATATGCATATTATATTGTTATATCTAGTGCATGCATAAGGGTAAATGTAGCACGGTAGTTGTCAGTTGTTTTCTTTAAAGCAATTAATAATGTAATCGTTTCATTATAATGAAACGACGCAATCATAGATTTGACGAAGCTTGAGTCTTTGATTCTTCTCAAGTACAAAAGTATGTATTTCTTCGTCGCCTTTTGAGTTCGATGAAGCATTTAGTTGCCTACAGTTTTTGTTGATGAAGGTTTTTGCTTCATGTATATTTATTTATAATTTTTATATGCCTTCTTTTTTGTTTTCAAAAATCATTTGGATGATGGTTCATTATTGATGATAAGTTGTTCTGTTTCTGTTGTGTGTTTTGTGATTGAGATTTTAAGATGTACTCAAAACAAGTGAAAAATATTCCTCGGTCCTTTCCACGCTTCGATTGCTGTTTAAGTTGAGTTTAGTTGAGTTTAGCAGGATAGTTGGAAATGCACTTGTGTAAAGCGTTGCACCGTTTCACGGCAGTTTTAGATTCCAGACTTCTAGAACAGACACAAGGTAGTAGAAAAGGAACTACGAGTACGGAGAGACTGAAATTCTGGGAAAGAGGCTAAATAGCATGCTGATCAAGCGCTCAGAGCTTTTCCGGGATAAACGAGCAATTTTGAATATTATTATCTGTAATATCGTAGACTATATTAATATGCTGTAGACCTTGTATTTGTATTGTACGTATTGGGCATAAATGTACATACTACATATCCATGCTGCATGTACCTGGTTGGTACCTAGTACCTACCTATGTATGTATTTCCGGTTGTATCTTTGAAATTTTGAAAGAGTTATTTGGTAGCTATGGTGATTACTGATTAGTCAATTGCTGGTTAGATCGATTTCTACTCTGTGCGTCTGTGCCTCGCTCCCTTTTCCTTGCCTAAAACGAAAAGCAAAAACATAGGAAGCAATTTTCAATCTGAAATCTGAATTGTATTGTATTGTGATTGTGGGTTGTCATTTGTCATTGGTCGCTGTCGGTAGGTTAAAAATTTAACAACTTCCTATTTAGCTTTTCTTAGCATTAACACGGAAGACAACAGTGGCTTCAAAGCACAACTACAACGGTTAACGTGTACATTTGCTTGATCAGTATAGTATAGTGTATGTATAATATTAGTTGGGTAAAATCATTCGCTGCTAAGCTTGCAAATTGCAAAACTCAAAGCTTCAGAATTCGGAATTTACTCAGTACTCAGTTTCTTTTGCCTTATTAACAGTATTACAGAATTACAGTACATTTCTGCCGTTCTGCGTCAGCTGTATGAGCTGTACCTGTATATGTACCTGCTTACCTGCACCTGTGACATGACAAGTGATGACGTGACACCTAAGCTATTTCTTTGTTGTCTTTTGTCTTAGGTTGTCAATTGTCAATTATCAAGTGTTAATGCAAAAAAAGCTGTATGACAAGTGACAAACCAGACGAACCAACCAATAATAATTTCAGTTAGTCTCAGGTCTTAGTCCTCCCAGTCTATTTTGACAGCTGATTAGCTGATGCTGATAGAGCAAACGTCGTATGGTTTCTTACTCATGTCCTATTTCTGACATTCAGACCGGCGACAATCGGCAATCTTGGTTGTTCACAAGAAATAATTTTTTTTACATTGGATATTTCATTTTTTCCTGCTAGTGGGAAGATTTTAAACGTTGGGTTTTCCTTTCAAAATGAGTAAACCAGTTACTCCAGCGTCCTCAAAGCTAGACATGCCCCCGATTGCCGCTTCGAAGAAGCTACCAAAAGCGGAAACCCTGGCTGATCTGGAAGAAGAAATGGAGCCAGAAATCATCGAAGGGGAAGACGATGAAGAAGAAGGAGAAGATGAGGAGGAGGAAGTTGAAGAGGAGGCAGAAGACGATCAGGAGGAGGAGGAGTACGATGAGGATGACTTCAAAGATGATTATTTTCTGGAGTATCGAGAAAGGTTCGGTGCAGACGATGATTACAAAACCTTGGACAGTACTAATGTACAGGACCTCATTAATATGTTGGCGAAAGTGAAATTGGTCTGGCCAGAAGATTTACCGTATTACGATGAACGAGAGTACAAATCTGATGAACTGTAAGGCTTTCTGTTCTATCCATAATAAAAATAAATAATAATATGAACATAGTTTTCTGGAACACTTTAACATTTTCTTGGTTTGTTGTGACAGCCGTAAAAATTTTCCTGAACCCTTCTACAAATGTTCGCCGAAAGAGAAAGCTGTTATGTGGCACGCTGAGAACTTTCGTCGGCAATTTTCTCACGTTTTTCCGGACCGTCGACCTTTGCTTCTTGCTCCTAGGAACGAATGTGGTTGCCAAAAACTTTTTCCCACGTATATTAACCCAACGGCCTTGGGATACCCGGAATTTTTTGAACCGGAAACCACGGCCAAATTCATGAAGGATTTTCTGTCGCCGGAGTTGGCTCGACCTCCAACCCGAGTTGTACGAAAAATTCGTATACCTAATACATGTTTATGCCTATAAATATTAAATAAAATACTAAAATGTAAACATACATGTGCTTATATTATATGGATATGAAGTATGTAGAGATGTACACGATGTACACTGGCTAACTTTTGTATCGCTGACGAATTTAATTAAAATGTGAGATGTACTTACAATTAATGTAGTTGTACTTCGAAATATTTCTAACTATTTTAGCCCCGGATGATTCGCTCTCATTTTACTGTGCTAAAGAAAAGAAAGGCCAACACCTTTGAGCACTCCGTGATATTAGTGTCCATCCTCAATGGGGCTGGCTTTGACAGCTACGTAGTGGATGGCTACGCCACCAAAGAAATTACAACAATGTGTGAGCAGGAAGATTTTATGGATGTTGAAGATGAACCCCCTCCTGTTTATGCGGTATGCTACACAAGTATGTAGTATGTATGTATATGTATGTTTGTGGTACATGTGTAGTATGTATAATATCAATATCAATAATATGTAATTTGCTTATGTACATAATTATAATAAAAATGCGTCATAGATATATGGAGATAAGTACATATATTTTAATTGTACAGGAAATAAATAATATGACTTTATTTAAAACCAGGAAACTGACTTCGAATTCACTGGCGAAGACAAAGATGAAGTGCCCCCTAAACCTGAGGTAGAAGAGGATGAGTATGGCGGAGACATGGTTATCAAAGTCTTTGAAAAGGACGACGACAGACCCGTGTCCCCATCTAAGTACCGAGTAAAAGCACCCAAACAATATTTTAGCAATTATGAAAAAAAGATGCAGGAACGAGCTGACGAAAAAGAAGAAGAGGAAAGGATCGCTGCCGAAAAGGAGGCCTACGAAGAATTGATTGTACGTTAATTTTGTTGCTTACAACATTACCCAGTGTCCAAACATTACCCTTTCTCTGAAATTTAAAAGATGGGAAAGAGAAGGAAAGTTTCGTATTATTAATTTCCTTTGTACTTTGATTTTGTAGAAGAATCAAAGACCTCCTACACCTGATGCATTGTTTGGATTCCGGACCCATGCCTGGGTGATGGTTTTGAAAGGAAAAAGGGGAGTCCTAGAAAACTTCTTCTTGGAACCATTTTCTGGATTGCGAAAAGAAATCAGTGATCAAAATTTCTTAGGTATTGAAGCCGTCTTCAATGAAAAAAATTACTGGGCAAATATTCAGGATTGTTCTGCTGGAATTGGGGTATGCCGGAACACATGATCATACTCCTTTTGTATCTCATTTAATGCTTTTAGTAAAATAATGGTTATTTATTTGTATTTGTACAGGATATAAGCTACAACTTGAACGACAGTTCTAAATGGGCCCAACTTTTATTGGATCCCCCGTGCCGGCGAAAATGTAAAAAGGAGGATGATGACGAGGAGGATGATGAAGAAGAAGGCGCTGGGGGTGCGTCTTTATTTGCTGGTGATGAGGAGGACGAAGATGCCCCTCCATGTGAGAAGTTTTTGGACATGCCCATGTCTTGGACCTCGGAATTGGACATACCACAAGAGGGTATCTACCATAACTGGAGTTACTGTTTTATGCATTTAAAATAAAAACGAATGAGTGCATCCAATGAGTTAATTCTTCCCAGACTACGAACGAAAATTCCCCGAAGGGTCGAAAATCAAAGACTTTAACGACGCTTTTGTGGAAACTGCTGCACCATGGGTGAATGACGATGGACTTGTGAAGAAAATAATCAAATTTGACGGATCTACACGGGATCCGAAGAAACTTTTGTATATAGAAGAGCGCTTTGAGCACAGGCTGGATAAATTGAAGCAGCGCAAATGGCTCAAGAATGGGCGGGTATTGCACGAATACTTTGAAAAGGGGAGAAAGGATTGTCTAAAAGGTATTTGTAGTTTCCTATATGTAATTCATGTATTTGTAATATTTGTATGTATGTATCTA
>JAQGBT010005491.1:0-14223 GCA_034698585.1 Disparrhopalites patrizii
CGTCTTATCCACCCACCCCCGCCCCCTCCTACCCAAGCTACCCTCCAAGCCACCCACACCCAAGTCACCCTCCCAGCTACCCTCCCAGCTACCCTTCCACCCCTGCCCCGGCTACTTACTATGACTATCAACCCCCTCAACATTCCTACCAACATCAGACGCCCACCTACGTCACCAGCTATCAACATCAAGTGCATTACCCCAGCACTTCCTATCATACTCATGGTAATAAATCTTTTTTTTTTTTTGGTTTTGAAGGTGGAGGGGAGTGACGGGCTTGGGCATTGATATTGATGTTATTTTTGTACTTGACTGAATTTAACTGCTGTAGTTGTACGGTGATTTAATTGGGATATAAAAATAATTGGTGGTTTAAGCACAGTTTGGCAATTTTCCTGTTTTTTCTTTACTTTTTTGGGGAAGAGAAATGCCCCTCCGTCTCTGTTCTATTTTTATCCATTATCTGTTCTTTTAATCAGGGGAATATTCTCTGCAATTGTGCATTATAAAACTGTAATAATTATAATTTTGTTTTTACTACGTGACAATTTCTGTATTTTTATTCCTTTGATTTTGCTCGCTTTTAATTTTTAATGTAAAGTATTTACATTATCTTTGTAGTGACCGTATTGTTTTGCACCAGTTTGTACTGGAATTTATTTTCTCCAGTAATTTTCTCTTAAAAATTTGCTTGATTTTTATTTATGATTTTCATTTATGATTTGTATTTATGATTTGTATTTATGTTTTTTATTTATGATTTGTATTTATGATTTGTATTTATGATTTGTATTTATGCTTTTTATTTAAATATGATTTTTACTTATGATTTTCATTTATGATTTTTATTTATGATTTTCATTTAAGATTTTTATTTATGATTTGTATTTAATGATTTTTATTTGATAAACTTTTGCTTACATTATCTTTGTAGTGACAGTATTTTTCACTAGATTCCACTACTTGTGGCTGGAATTAGTTTTCTCCAGTGGAATTAGCTTTCTCCAGTCATTTTTTCAAAATCTGCATCATCATTGTGATCAATAATGCTTCAAAATTTCTTTAACCCTTTTTTTTAATTATGACTTCCGACTTGTTTGTATTCTTCTAAACGTTGATGGCTTACTGTATTCATTTTTCCAAATAGAGACGCTATACACCTACTATAACTAAAGTGTCTCTAAGTAGAATGAATGCGACTGTAAAATGTGGCAAATGGCGTATAGCTTAGACAAAATATATTTTGTTCTACTTTTGTCCTCGCTTATACGTATTTCGTCACATTTGACCAGTATTTTTTTTATTTAATTTTTTTTCAACCCCTTGAATATTTCAGATACATACATAAGTTGGTGGATCTTATACTAATACACATTATAATTTGCTCACAGGTCACCGCCATACCAGCTACCAGCCGTCCTACTCCCATCACCACCCATCTCCGTCTCCAAGCTATGGCTACCCTTAAAGGACTTATTAAGGAACCTCGCCTGGGACGCATCAGTGATAACTGTTGCACCTGCAATCCCTAATTACTAAAATGCATCTACATGACCGATTTTTTTGTGTACAAAATGGTTTTTGTGTATTTACATATACAATGTATGTATTCACAAAAAAATCCATAATATAGGTTCATATTTTGTATGGGATTGAAATAGAGATAAATAAAATAACGATGCAGAGACCATGTAACGTTAAAAGCTTGTTTATCACTTAATTTTTTAATTCATTTATTATCGGACGCATCTATAAAGTAATTTTTCATCTCACTGGGAATCAGTGTCTGTTTGTAGGTGGAATTCTGCATATACAAAGAGCATTGCAAAGAAAAAAAAAGGGGGGTAAAGGTAATGAAAGTTAAATTAAATAATGCGCAATCAACACCCAAATCTAATTGATATGTTGCGTAAGGAATCCTTTTGGGGGAATGGAAGTACTAAAAATCTTTTTGGGTATACATTTTCATGTAAGAATTGGAAATTTTTTATTTTTTTTAAAGAATTTTTTAAAGAATGCGTACATATTTTTATGGCTGTAAATGCTGTATTAAGACATTAATGGTAAGCATTTAGCACTAATAAAAGTCAAGTCCAAAAAACAAGGTATAATAGGCCTAATAGAAATAAATACAAAACAAATATACCGAAAAGAAAGTACAACGTTTGTGCTTTGAAACAAAAATGTGAATTGAAATGAATAATTTTATCTCACAAGGAAATTAATTCACTGATTCGCTGAAACCAAGAATAACACGTGCTTGCATTGTTGGGAACGAAATAAAAATATTTGGAAGTACTTTTTTTTATAGCACAAACTCGAAATCTGGCGGAAAGGTCCTGCCGGAAACGTAATTAAAATTTAATTAAAAATTTTTGCTGTTCCGATTTTGCAACTGATTTTATTTGAGCACACATTTTTTATTTTTTTCAAAAAATATAAATCACTCATTTATAAACCGGAAAATAATTCATGATTTTATTTCAATGCGGAAGTTTTTACCAGGGACATTTTGACTTCGGAGACCCATAAATAAAAGTAAACACGGAAATTATGATAAAACCAAATAAGAAATAAAAGTCCCAGCAAAATTATGAAAATCATTCAGAAATAAATGGTTCTGAAAATCAAAAAGCTATCAGTGAATTTTATTATAATAAACAAAAATGTTTTTTCTCTCTGTACATGTAAAGCCTTCAAAAGAGCAATAATTATAGACTTTTTTCAATCGAGTTTCTGTAATTTTCAACAATTCAATGTGCCCAACAAAAACGAAAGGAATAAAGTTTCTGTGACCTTCAACTCTTTCCAAAATGTAGTAAACAATCCACTCAAAAATCCCCCAAAACGCTTCGTAATTAATGTAAACACAAAGAACAAAATGGGGCAATAAACCCACTCCCAGGCGGGCATCTAAAATATAATTAAGCCTCACAATTAAAGCGTATCACACGCCTTAACCTGGTTAAAAAGCAGTAAACCCATTGAATAATTAAATCTTGTGCAGGATTATGTAACACATAAATCACCATGTTCACCATTAGGACACGGAGACAAAAAAATGTGCGTAAAATACCATTTAAAACAATGGCTGTTCCCTCATTTTTTTACCATCCATAAGACATTAGATTCATGAGTAATAAATTAGAAAGCCGTCAGGATTAAGCAGTACCCCCCAGAATATTTATTTTTCTCTTTCTCTCTCTCTCTCAACACTGATTAAAATCCACCTTGTACATTTACATGCAAACCATAAAAATGTGACTCCTGTTCGTAAAAATGTTCATTCTAAGGAAACCTTCTGGTTCTCCCCTTTTTTTTCTCGCAGTCAGCATTTATAAAAGTCAATAAAACTGTAGACATTTCAACCATTTCCATCCATAAAAAATTATTGAATGGCAATTAGCCCCAAAGGACGTGAAATAATTTCCCTTGTAGTCATTATCCTCCTAAAAGGTGTTACGGGATTTCCCTTCCCTATAAGAATACATATGTGTACATATGTGTGTGTGTGTAACATGAGCATTTATGTATGCAGTCTGATATAGGAAGTACGCAATGTGGGTAAGTGCAAAGACCATCACATTCCAGACTGAAGTAATCATACAAAAAAAAGTTACAAATGTGTAAATAGTAAATAAATGCATCAAGAGGAAGGAAGAGAAAAAAAGGAGAGAGAGAGACAGACAGAGAGAATGACATGCATTGAAAAATTTCGTGGAATATTATTATTATTATTTCATACTCTTTTTGGCAAATCTGAAGCAAGTGTAAAAAAAAGAAGAAGTCGGGTGTGTCAGTGGGTTCATTTTTCCTTTATGTACACACTTTTTTTTTTTGTAAGAAAAATATGCGTATACACAAATACCCATTTACCTACTACTTATTGTTAAACGAAAGTTGTATTTTTTTATTAAAAAAATAATCTTGAGTAATAATATCTCATAGCAAAATCTTTTTTTAAGGGATTTTATTACTGTATATTTTCTGTACGGCAATTATTTATTATGGTATGTATGAGAGACTTTGATCAACGAAGAATGACGAGGACTTCAAGTCACTTGACCATCACCAGAAAAAAATTTCAACCACGTGGGCACCTTCTTTTTGGGACTGAAAGGGTGTGTGTGGGTGGATATAAAAAGGAGTTTGAAAACGGTTTCAAATCAGTCTCAAACTCGACAACAATACCACAGCAATTAAGTGGGAAAAGCAGAAATATATCTATTTTTTTAAAAAGTTATTTTTTTCCTTAAAATATTTCTACCTCCAATTTTCTACCATGAATAAATTGGTAAGTTTCCACGCCATTCATTGGCTTATTCTTATATTTCAACAGGAACTCCGGTTCTCTAAGATCAGCAAATATCGAGTGATTTTTTCTTAATACCCGCAATTTATTAAAATTTCTGGGACTTTATCCCGAATTTTGGTCCTTTAAAACATTTTTTCAATAAATCATTTACTAAAATATTTCTATTTGTGTTCGTGCCCAGGTTTTCCTAGCTCTTCTGGGTCTGGCGGTCTTCGTGGCTGCTGAGGAGAAGCCCAGCACTGAGGCCAAGGACGTCCTTGCCGCCGCCGGGGAAAATGCCGTCGAGACTGACGGCAGCGTGACCAAGCGGGGCATCTATGGCTATGGACATGGCTATGGACATGGACATGGTGGGCACGGGTATGGTCATGGACATGGCCACGGACATGGTGGACATGGTGGACACGGCCACGGACATGGCGGCTATGGCAACGGATGGGGATATTACAATGCTGGTTATGGATTCCAAGCTGGTGGTAAGACTTCTCTTTTTTTTTTAATCTTTTTTTTCGTCCCTTTTCCTGAGTAAATTTCTCAAGGCAAAATAGCGACAAAAACTTCACCAGAAGTATCCAAATTTAAAAAAATATAAGAATTTAAAAATATATAGTCTCAAAATTTCTCAAATAGTATCAAATTTTTAAAAAAATATAAGATTCTCACAAATATACGAGTATCAAATTAAAATAAACAATATCAGATTCTCACAAATATAGTATCAGTTTTTCGTGATTCGTATCATAATTTCAACAATTTAGTATCAAATTTGTGCAAATAGTATCATAATTTCAAAAATAGAAAATCTGCGTGTATACAAGTATACATAAAAATTAGAGATAATTTCAGAAAATTGGCATTCTAACCTGGCCATTCTTGGAGCCTAAAAAATTCCACTGAATTTCTCCATTGAAGGAGATTCTTATCCAGATTTTGAGGCCAACATTGTAAAACTTTCATTTTGTTTAAATTTTTCTAAAAAAATTAGAAGTCAATTTGAATT
Source organism: Disparrhopalites patrizii (assembly GCA_034698585.1). NCBI lineage: Eukaryota > Metazoa > Arthropoda > Collembola > Symphypleona > Sminthuridae > Disparrhopalites > Disparrhopalites patrizii. Next base: position 5,316 of record JAQGBT010005491.1, read on the forward strand.
GGTTAAAAGAAATTCAAAACTTCAAATTCAAATGAAAAAATTCCCGCCCACGTATTGTTATGAGGATTCAATCCGAAGCTATAAAACAACAAATGTTTTATCCGAATTTCTCCCACCGAACAGGTTACGGACATGGTCATGGTGGACACGGGCATGGACATGGTCACGGATACGGTCATGGACACGGTCACGGACACGGTCACGGACACGGGTACGGTCATGGACACGGTGGACACGGGTACGGACATGGACACGGACACGGACATGGCCACGGACACGGACACAGCTACGTGTACGTCGCTCCTCACTACGGCTACGGTCACCACGGTGCTCATGGTGGACACGGACATCATGGAGGACATGGTGGACATGGTTATGGACATGGTGGTCACCATGGCTACGGATATTAATTTCACTGATCTCCTTGCAATTGCCATTCTTGGGTGTCTTCTTCTACTTCCTCTTCCTTCAATATTCTCCGAAAAAAAGGACCGAAGAAATCACACTTCCAACCATTTTTGCTCATTCCTTAACGGAAAAGAATCTCTCTCTCCCTCTCTCTTTCTTTCTCTCTCTTTCCAACTCTTTCCTCTGTCAATTTTCAATTTCCTTGAAAGCAATCCTTGGTTTTCAGAATTGCTAACATATTCCTATGTCCTAAAAATTCTCTTCACATAAAGTCTTTCATTTCCTAAATGATCAATATTTCCCCTACAAGGAACTAAGTCAATAACTCCTACACACTACTGCATTTACAAAAAAGAAAAAAAAATGTACTCACGATTTTCGCCGAAAAGAAAACTACTTGACTTAAAATGTCATATTTTTGTTATGATCAAAAATATATATTTTTCTTATCCAAGTTTGTAAACTGTTCTGAGCTCTCATTTTAATAAAGCTGTTTTATTTTTAAAAAAAACTTGTGTGTCTAAAATCTAATACTCATTGGTATTCATAATCCATATAAAACAAAGAGATTCATTCATAGAAGAAAATGTTGAAAGTAAAGCATTTGTTGGGGATAATCACCCTAATTAAAACAGGTGAGACTCCCACTAATTGGGAAAGTGCTTGAAGGTATAGAAAAAAGGATTTAATTCGAGCAAAGTGACAAGCAGCCACCCTTGAAATGAGGCTATTACTAGATGGCGAAATAGTACAAAAGACAGAAATCATACCAAAAAATCGCTCTCCCTCTCAAACAAATTAAAGGACCACTTTAAATCGTGTGTTAATATCCATTTCTGCAGTTAAACAAAGCATGAAAAGTACTGCGGAATGGAAAGTCATATGCACATTCCTAAGTATTAAATAACATGGGTCGAAATGGCAAATAATTACATCTGCCCATTTAACAAGGCGAAAAAATAAATAAAAATGTATTAAATAATATAAAGCTTCGACACAACAGTGGATTTCTTACACACGGCCCCGCACACCTACACCAAGCCAAACAAGAAATGCAACAATGAGTGGTCTCCATATAATAATCTTTCCGCTTCCCACAAAAACTCACACACTGACACATGTAATGAGTGTAGTGATAACAATTTTTCCCACACATACATTTCACCTATCGCTTTCCACCTCGTATAATCTCCTAACGTTTCAATAACAATTTTATGGCAAAATAATCACGGTAATAGTCCTGTTTTCACCCCTCCAGTGATTGACGCTCCCTTATGACTGTTTGTGATAAGGGCATATGAGTTGAGGGAGACACTGAGAGAAAACTGGCGCTGACGATAATCAAGAAACTTACTAGAGAGATCAATGTAAGGCAAGGAGAAGCGTAAGAGAGAAATAGAAATCTCACACCCAGATGAACGTTAGAGAAACAACGAGATTTAAGGGAAAGAGAAGCAAAAGAGACACGAGTACTTATATGCCAGACAAGCAGAGGATTGCATGGGCTAAATCAAAGAAAGCAGAGAGCAAAAGAGAGACACGGAAAGAGAGAGAAGCAAGAGCAGAAACAACGAAAGAAGTGTAAGCTCAAAGAGACACAATCAGAGGAGAATCTAAAGAAAACGAGAAACAGAACAATAAGCCTTAAGAGGAAGAAGTAATGTAAACTACAATAAAAAATACCGAGAGTGATGCAGGGAGAGAAGTAAGAGAGATACCGAAATGGAGAAAAGTCGAATGCCAGAGTAAGTGCCAAAAGAGTGAAAGAGATAAATCAAGAGAGAGATAGAGAGAAGAGGGAACCAGAAAGAGGCCAACCAAAGTGAGAAAATAGGGAAACCGAGAGAGAGAGAATAGAGAAATCGAAAGAGAGAGAAGATAAGGAATCCAAATGAGGGGAAAACGTTGAAACCGACAACGAAAAAAAAGAGAGGCATAATGGAGGGAGAGAGGAAGAAAGAGTGGCGTAAAAGAGAGAGAGAGCAGGAGAGGCGTAGGATGCGGAGAGGGAGAAACGCGAATAACCAGAAGAAATAAAAACGAACAAAGAAAAATAAGAGAGAAACCAAGCGAGAGAGAGTAGCGACGAAAGAGAGAAAAAAGAAGCGAAGAGTGAGAGAGAGAGTTGAGATGAAAGAGAAAGAGCGAAGCCAAAAGAGAGATGAGACGAAAGAGAAACAGAAAAGCCACGAGAGAGATATGAGACGAAAGAGAAACAGAGAAGCCACGAGAAAGATATGAGACGAAAGAGAAGGAGGAAGTCAGAGAGTAAGAGAGAGCTGAGGCGAAAACAAAGAGAGAAGCCAAGAGAGAGAGATGAGACGAAAGAGAATAGTCAAGAGAGAGATGAGACGAAAGAGAAAAACCAAGAGAGAGAGTTGAGGCGAAAGAGAAAGAGAGAAGTCAAGAGAGGGCGAGAGTTGAGGCGAACAACAAAGAGAGAAGCCAAGAGAGAGATGAGACGAAAGAGAAAAGCCAAGAGAGAGAGTTGAGGCGAAAGAGAAAGAGAGAAGTCAAGAGAGGGCGAGAGTTGAGGCGAACGAGGCAGAGAGAAGACAAGAGAAAGTCGAGACGAAATAGAAGGAGGAAGTCTGAGAGAGAGAGAGAAAGAGAGAGAGAGAGTTGAGGCGAAATAGAAAGAGAGAAGCCACGTGAAAGTTGATATGAAAGAGAAGGAGGAAATCTGAGAGAGAGAGAGAGAGAGTTGAGGCGAAAGAGAAAGAGAGAAACCAAGAGAAAGTCGATAAGAAAGAGAAGGAGGAAGTCTGAGAGAGAGTTGAGGCGAAGGAGAAAGAGAGAAGTCAAGAGAGGGACAGCGCCGAGACGAAAGAGGAGGAAAGAAGAGAGATTAGGAGAAAATAATTAGTGGCAAATCCAATGAAAAAACATGAAAAAAAGAGAGAAGGGGGAAATAAGAGAGAAAGAGAAAGAAAGAGAACGAGAGTGGCATAAGGAGAAGGGAAAGAAAATTCTGTCTGACGAGGAATTTAAAAGAGGAACAGTATACGGTATCACAGGAAAATCAAGGGAGAAAATAGAGAAATACTACATTAAATATGTATATGAATCGAATAAAAATTGTGGAGAGACATAAAAGGGTAGAAAAGAGACAGGAAATTGGAGAAAGAGTTGTGACAACTTTGTTGACGTTCTCCCGCATTGTGTAATGCCCAACATCCTCATCAACGCCATGTCGTCCCATGACCCCCTCCGGATTACATGATCTCCATTCAGCAATTAAATTGTATATATTCAGACACTTTTATATGTATTGTTATAAGTTATAAAGAATTCTGAGAGTGAGCAGTGAACTTAAATGCTAATCATAAAATAAGCATAAAATATTAGAAACCCTTTAAATGCCAAGTAGACCGGCTGCATAGGTATACATATAACTGTATACTACGATAGTTTACACAATAAAAGATTCGCCTGTATAAAATATCCTCAATAAAGTGGAATTTGATCATTGGTCAGAACAATCATACATGAACGAAGTGAAATAAAGAACAACAGGGGGGACTTGATCAATAGGAAAGTGCAAACTTGAGAGGCAAGAGAAATGATTGAACTTATTACGAGGAACAACCAGACCAAGGAGGACGTCAAAAGAATCCACAGATGAAAGTGTTTGATTTCTATGTACATGAATTATTATTATGTGCTTATTACCAGAAGCTCTCAGCCGGAGCTCATTGCTCTTGTCTGTTTCCATTCAATCGTGTGTGCACGGGGCAGGTGCTGGCGTGTAATGTACATAATAAAGTTCATAAGGAGACGCAGAAGGTGAAAAAACGTGGAGAGAAGTTCCTCTTGGCTACTCTTTCTTTCTTTTATAAAATATATTGCAATTAATCCATCTCTCTCTCTCATTATATCTCCCTTTCTCACCATTGCTCCCTTCCGTCGTAACCATCTCTGGGCCCTTTTCCATGCATTTTCTGTCTCTTTTTCTAAAGTATGACTCTTTCCATATTTTCTCTCCTGGGAATCCGTGGGAGCTTCACGTTTTTCTCTTTCCTTATTTTTCCTCCTCCTTTTTCTCTCTCTTTCTCTCCATTTGATTTCTCCCAAACTTCGGTTTGCTCCAGTTTTCTCTCTTATTATTTCCCCCCGCTTTTCTTTCTCTACATTTTAATCTTTTTCTCTTTCTCGTTCTATTTTACTCTAATTTTGTCCTTTTCTCTTTGGTTCCATTTTTCGCCTCCTCTCTTTCTCTCTCTATTTTGTTTTATTTTTTTTCTCGCACTAATTTCCTGCGTTTCTCTTCTTTCTCTATTTGTCTCTAATTCTCTCTTTCTTTTGTTCCAGTTTTTCTCTAATTCTCCCTGATTCTTTTTTCCCAGATTTTCTCGACTTCTCTCTCTTTCTTTGTTTCAATTTTCTCTCTCCCATTTGTTCTCCTATTTTTTCCTCTCACACGAATTACCTGCGTTTTTTCTCTTTCTATTTTCCCCTGTTTCTCTTTCTTCCTCTATTCGTCTCTAATCTAACTCTCTCTTTCTGGGTTCCAGTTTTTTTCTAATTCTCCCTCTTTCTTTTGTTCCAGTTTTTCTTAAATACTATCTCTTTCTTTGTTGCAGTTTTCTTTTCTCTCTCTCATTTGTTCTACAATTTTTTCCTCTCACACGAGTTAGCTGCGTTTTTTCTTTCTATTTCCCCCGTTTCTCTTTCTTCCTGTATTTGCCGCTAATTCTCCCTCTTTCTTTTGTTCCAGTTTTTCTCTAATTCTCTCTCTTTCTTTGTTTCAGTTTTTCTCTAATTCTCTCTTTCTTTGTTTCAGTTTTCTTCTCTCTCTTCCATTTGTTCTATTTTATCTCACACTAGTTACCTGCGTTTTTTCTCTTTCTATTTTCCTCCGTTTCTCGTTCTTCCTCTATTTTTCTATTGTCTTTCTCTCAGCTCTCTCTTTCTCTTGTTCCAGTTTTTCTATTCTCTCCCTTTCTTTGCTTTGCTTCAGTTTTTCTTCTCTCTCCTCTCTCTCTCTATTTCCCAGTTTTTCTCTTCTCTTTCTCTTTCTCTCCTCTCTCTCTCTCTATTTCCCAGTTTTTCTCTCTTTGCCTTTCTGTATCTATGGTTTCTTTTTCTGTCTTCGTTTGCAGGTGTTATCTCAATTATCTACTTTTTTTTCCTTCCATTTTTGTCTCGAATTCGTCTTTATCATCCTCTTATTCTGGTTTCTTCGTTTCTTGCCTGTTTAAATATCTGTGTGTGTATTTTTCCAGGCTTTTTCTCTCTTCGCTTATCTTTTCTTCTTGTATTTTCGTCTTGGCTTCCATTTTCTGTCTCTCTTTTCATCTGTGTTTCCTCTGTACTTGCCTTTTCACTGTTCCCTGTTGTTTAACCCTTTTTTGGTTCGCTCCTCCGTTCCTGCTTTTCACATGCTTTTTTCGCTCAATCTTACTACATTTCACTCCCTTTCGTATATCTTTATCTTTCCCAGTTGTTGGTCTCCTCTCTAGTCTGTCTTCGTCTCTAATTCTTGCCGCCTGTTAATCTCTCCCAATAATCTCTATTCTCTAGTTAATTTTCTTTTTACTTCCTTCCTCTCTAAGTTCTCTCTCTCTCTCTCTCTCTCTCTCTGTCTCGTCTCATTCTTGGTCGCTCTCTCTCTTGTTGAATAATCCCATGAGCATACATTGGTAATGATCATGTTCTCCGCCCTTTTAACGGTCAAGTTGAATCACAAATTTTATTGAAATGTAATATATACCCATACACGCACCTTTGTTTATGATTTTGCTCTTGTATATACCACAGTAATAAAATCCACCCCCCGTATTTTCTTCTTACAAACCCAATACATGCAGTACGGGTTCATTTCCATATTCTAATATTGATATATGACGGCTCCTGAATTTTTTGCTTTTTTATTTGAAATTCCAACAAGGATGGGATATTGTTTTGTCCACGCATTCATGTTATTCAAAATCTATTTACTCGCGCACCCAGCTTTCGCTGCCATCGGAAACTCAATTTTTTTATTGTAAAAAACAGCTTTTTAAATCATCACATTCTTTTTCTCGCCTATTCATTTCCTTCGCGATGTGCTTCACATACTGTAAATAATTGCTGCAGTTACATTAATTACGTTTAAGATTGATCAACTTTTTATTTTATTTTTTTGCTCATTTGTCCTGCAGTCTTTTAATTGTCTCTTTCGTATCGAAGCGAAAAAGCCGTTTCGCATGTCATGTGTCATTGCATTTCCTATTAGAATCACATTTTTTGCCCTCCCTGGGGGCCAACAATGTGTTTCAATAAATGACATATTTTTCATTTAAAAGGCAATTTTTTGTATTGCATTTTTTGTATAGGCATATATACATACATACGTGCTTATTAAGGGTAACGTTTATGGGGACATTATTTATTGACATTCTTAGTATACAGCACATATAAGTCTTTCTTTTAACGGTTCCTTTCAAACCTTCCATTATTTTTACACCATTTGCTAATCTCGTGGTTTCATCTTCCCCTTCTTATTTTGCATCTTCTTCATGTGTGTAGAAAAATTGGTCTTATTATTATTACCGGCTTTTGTAATACTTTCCATATGCATTGTTGGCCAAGTTTTGACCACTGATTTAATCTTTTTTTAATTTCCGTCAAATTTTGGACGAGACGGTAGCATTCGGTAACTGAAAATGGAAATTGTGCAAACAAATTGAAACTCTTGTCATTACTGCTTATTTAATGCAAAGTTCCCCACTGTACCCCATTTATATAACATAGGCATGTAAGGAAGTAATTTTTTTTTGTAGATAATAGGAAAGCTCAGTATTTATTTTCGACATTTCCTAAACTGATCCTTTTGAAGTCAATCCGCTTTTCTCGAGCCCAAAAATGACCAATTACTTTCCTTTTTTTTTACTATCTCTGTAATATTTGGGATTACCAATGGTCTGCAGCAAATGTTATGTGTGCAATCCAATCTGATTATCTCCGGGCGGCTTACGGGATTAGTAGCTGTCGAATTTAATCTTTTATTACAATTGTTATTTTTTTGTCAAAAATAGTTCTAATGGGACGATAATCTCATTTGACTTTCAACGATTGCCACATGTGTGAAATCGGTTTAACATGCGTGTACTTATGTATACATGTATACACATATATGAATGGACATGTCCATAATCCACTCGGATATTGACAAAAAAACAATCATCAAAGGAAGTTACTATCAATCACGACCCACTCCATAACGTAAAAAAAGGCATTTGTTTTGCTATTTTTTTGACCCAAGACAAGGTAAAAAGGATTGAGTAGGAATTGTTTACTAAAAAAAATTGAGGAAGGAACAAAAGTATCCATTTGCGTGGGACGTTGATTGCATTGCCTTAGAGCTACCGGCTACTCCTTGAGAAAAATATAGTTTAATTTTTAGTGCAGGCCAAACCGTAATTCGGCTTGGAATTGTCTGTTTAGGTAATAAATAGGAAAATAATTACTGACGTTATTGCAAACAAATTGTGCGTGGGGATGGACAGGTGCGTTATTGATTACGTGTAATTAGTACATATGTATGTATTATAAGATATAAAGATAATATAAAAATAAACATGCAATCACAAAGTTGCCGGTGAACGTGCAAAAAGTATATTAGAGCACATCCGCAATATAGATAAGTAAGTGTGTATTGAATTAAAAAAAAGAAGCGAACTTTCCTTGCAAATTACCCAGTGCAGCATTTCAAATTGTGATTGATGATCTCAAGGGACATGCCTATAACACATGTAAAGACGTACATCTTGGTAGTAAACAAGTTATAATTTATATAGGTGAACTTTCCTTGCTCAGATAATTACATTATACATCTCGAAGAGAAAAAAAACATGAAGGAACAAGGAAAGAAGAGATGACGACGATCAAAGGAGGAAAAGCTAGATCCGGTTGGAAAGAGATCCATTTGTTGACATAGCAAAAATAGTGGGAGTGGAGATGAAGACAGAGTAGCAGCCACATGTTAGATTAATGGAATTAAGCATGACCAGAGAATATGAAAAACACACCGTATGAAATTTAAAAAAAATGAAGGCAGGTCGAAGAGAGAAGGAAAAACGAAAGGCGAAAAGAGAAAGAAATAGGGAGAGGCAACACAATCAAGAGAAAAAAGGTACAGAGAGAGAGAGAGAGAGAGAGGAAAGGGGTGGAAGCAAACAAAAACGAAAAAGACAAGGAAACAGAGATCAAAGAGAAGAAAAATTGTTGAGAGGAATGACGAAACAAGGAGAGGACAGAGAGATAGTACAAAATCAAAGAGAAAAACCAATGTAGAAAGAAGAAGAAAACGAAATGCAGACAGAAGGAGAAAAAGTGAGAAGAAAACGAAATGCAGACAGAACGAGAAAAAGTGAGAAGAAAAAGAAATGCAGACAGAACGAGAAAAAGTGAGAAGAAAAAGAAATGCAGACAGAACGAGAAGAAAATAAAAACGGAAAGAAGGAAAAAAGGAGAGAGAAAATAAAAACGGAAAGAAGGAAAAAAGGAGAGAGAAAAT
>JAQGBT010005492.1:0-14220 GCA_034698585.1 Disparrhopalites patrizii
AAATTTAAGCCACAAATAATAACAAATTTAAGCCACAAATAATAACAAATTTAAGCCACAAATAATAACAAATTTAAACCACAAATGATGAAAATTTCACGCAACAAATAATAAAAAGTTTAAGCCACAAATGAGGAAAAATTTTGGTTTCCAAATGTATAATATTTGCACAACTGATAACACAAATTTTGCTCTTGTTTTTTACAGCATACGGCGGAATGCGAAACTCCTGGAACCATCCTCCAGGACCACCCAAGAGCCGTCGGGACAGCTACGGCCGGGTCATCCGCCTCTTCCAAAGCCCGATGCACCACGATGCCTACAATCCCGACTATATCATTGATCCCACGATAGCCTTGAACCGTCGCAATGAGCGCATGCGCTACCGCTACAGGAACCGGAACTGGCAGATGCAGAATGTGAAGACGCCCTGGAACTATAAGCCTCTCCTGTACCAGCAAGGTCACTGGGGAAATCCCAGGGAACATGACATGCATCCCATGACACACCATCATTACTTGGGAGGCATCTACAATGGCAAAAACTATTACTAAACCCTTCACAATTGACCATCACAATTGGACACTGCCCTTCCCCAACAAAACACTGTTTTGACTATGACTGATTTTTTTACGCATTATTTACTATAGACCAACGCTTTTACACTTAATTAATTAAATATAAATCACACAGGTAGCCCACATGAAAACAAAGAGGTGTATTTTTTGGACTTTATGAACTGCGCATGACGAGAATGTTATTAGTGTGGTATTCAGTGATGTGGAGAAAATGTAGAGACGCGAACGATATTACTGTGACAGCTTATTTATTTGATGGAAAATAAAAGTACATATTATAATTCATTAACCCACGCGATGGCTTAACTTTTTACTTTAATCCAGGCGGAGTACATATAACTATTGTAAAAGTATTTAAATTCCTGAAAAATTGCAAAAACCTTGAACATGAAAATATTTTTAAAGTCGTTTTTGAAAATATATTTGCAAATACTTTGCAGATACCTTGAAATACACACCTGCATAAGTTACGCGCAATCATATTGTAAATTCCAGTTGTTGTTTTATACAATTGCCTGACAATGAAATTAGATTCCGATGCAAATTGGTTTTCAAAAATCCTCCAAATCCGCTTTTAAATGTTATTTAATTCAGATCCACGAAAATTTAAACTCTCAGAGAATCCGAATTAGTACATATACGAATTAGGCTATTCAAATTTTTGTTCGAGTGATTTATTTGTACGTGTATTACTTGAATACATCTCATGAAATGGGTTTGAAACATTATCCTTTCTGGGCGCAAATTGCAATCAATACAACACTCAATACTTTACGATGGGGAAACAAGCCTTTTTCCATGCACGTGTTGTAAATAGAAACACAAACCAACTTAATTAAGCATTGACAAAGTGCGTCTTAAAATTATGAAACAGAATTTGGATGTATCTACTTCCATTATCACTAGCGTATACAACTTATAAATAACTTTTAATTAGAAAGGAATTTTCGAAGCTATATGCAATTAATTATCTAAATATCTTACCATTACAATATCTGGCACAAAAAAGTACATTATACACATTAATATCCATTGGTATAATTGCTAGGGCCAGGCAGTAGAGTTTTTTTTTTACTGAACTGACTCCCTTAAAAGTGATGGTTATAAACGTATAATTGTATGGCAGCTCAGGCTTTGGAAACGGAATGAGTATAGGTATGTATTGTGGTAAACCATAAATAGCATTGTTGGATTGGCAACACTCTGGATGTCTGCAATAAGGAAAGCATTGCTTAACCAATGACTTCATCATCAGTTTCCAAACCAGTGGAAATTCCAAAGGAAATTCAAATCTATTAATATCTATTCCATTTATTTAATTGCCAAGCTCCACATCAAATTTCTTCAGCTTTGATTTTAAGCGCGTAATTATGAAGTAAGTATGTACTAGAATCCGTTATTGCGCCACATATGCATTTACCCACAATACGTTAGCTTATACATGAATTATAAGATGGCATGTGCCCGATGGCAAACCAAAATCCTTTCACCTTTCTCACAACCCTTTTCAGCGTAATTCAGTTTTGATGAGTTCCTCGTTTCTATTGCACCAAATATTTCTATCAACATAAGCTCACAAAATATAAATCAGGGCTGGTAATTTTTATAATACAAATTCTAATTCCGATTTAAATTCCAGCGCAAATTGATTACCGATTCCGATTAAAATTCTAATTAATTCATATCGGAGATAAAAATTCTATTCCAGTTAATCCGTATTCGTAAAAAAATTACGAATTCCGATTCCAATGCCAATTCTTAGGTACAAATTTTACAATACAAGCTAAATATTTATTTACCCTTCGGAAAATCTTTTTTTTTAATACTTTTCCCTGAATTGTATTTTCTGAATCACTCCAAGCTTATCAGGGATCACATTTTTCACGGTTTTGAGCATATATATGCAGAAAAACAACTACTTATACTCGCCAATGTTAAATGTTTAAGCAAGCTGCCTTGATCTGTTTGATTAAATCACAAGTTATATATACTAGCATGTCCTTTGACCGCCCTCACCGTCTTCACCATTTCAGTTATTTTTTGGACTTAATTAGGTACATAATTAGATATATATAATTATATACATATATGTACATATATATAATTAAATTTAAAATAACATGATTAAAGGCGCGATCATTTCTTTTTAAATTGAATTCAAACATTGGACTTTCAAAAATAGTTTAAAAACGCGTGAAAACACATCTTTCTGTGAAGAAAGTTCCCCCTACAATCCTTGTAACGCACGTAGCATAAACATTTAAAAAATCGGAATTTTTATTCTTTGAATACCAATTACATTGTAGCACTGCAGCTGCAATTCCGATTCCGATACTAATTCTTTTATGCATATAGATAATCGATTTCAATTCCGATTCTAATTATCAAGAAATTCATATAAATTCCGATTAAAAATTCCAATTCCGATTCCGATTGCCAGCCTTGATATAAATCAAGCAAAAATATGACGTCACCCGGAAACAAGTCACCTCTCGGCAGCATTCTCAACTTCGGCTACCGACTTGGTTATTCTCCCTACAAATTTGTGACCGAAACCCAAAAGCTGGCTTTAAACGCTGATTTCAGGACGAAGTTTCTCTTTGGAGCTCACCTGCTACTTCTTTTCTGTTATGAAGTCATGTTAGTGCAGCGTTATTTCGAGAAATCCGGAAAAAAAGATTCCACAATGAAGGAGACTGTGTCAGGATTGTTTTTTCCGACTCTGTACATCTTCTCCAACTTTAACCATTGGCTCACCTGCAGACACTGGGGCATCATGGATGTTTTTATCAATCAAGTCTTTCTTACTAAAACCTACGTTAAATGTAAGTTAAAAGTTAAAACATTATATTTTAAAATGTTTTAACGAAGGACAACCACATTATGCCTTATTTTTTCGGAAAACAATTAATTTTTTCAAAAACAAATGGTTTTTTCAGAAATTAAAATGTTATAAAGAAATTTTTTAATATTTCAAAATTTGTACTTTCACATTATAAAATTACTGTTTTTTAAATTTTAATTATGTTAGTTGGAATTGTGATTCGAATTTTAAAAATTTGCTATTCAAAATATTTTAATTTTTTTGGAATGTTGCTTTTAGAAATAGCGCAACCATGCATGCATATGAATGTCCATAATAAATTGTTTTTCAAAAACCTGATTTCTGCATTACATTGCCTCCAGTATGTGATTTATATAAAACCATTTTGACAGTCACCGATGTTCTTGGTGTTATGAAATAAACTGAAATATATGCAGGTTTAACACGTCGTCATTGGCGTCACACCCGCCGGTGCCTATCATCATAAGGACATCCACGCGTTTGAGGACGATGCAGCGAGCGTACGACGACATCTTTCAGATGTGGCCCCTCTTTTGCCAGCTTGTCACCATCATGATGATCATCGTCCGACTTTTCCTCGCTCTTATCTTCACGGATCTGAGGAACTTTGTCGGGGCCCTCATCGTACTCGTGTGTCTCATCATTGTCTTTCGATGCTTCGCCCAAGTCCATTCCGTCTCGGTGGAGACACTCCGGAGTTGGTCGGGAATAGGACGGAGTAAATGGCTCCAGAAGTACATGCGATCCTTCCCTGCTATCAGAGTGACTGTGGGTGGATTCTACTTTGCCGATAATTGTCTCATACTGACCATACTCACGGTGATTGTCCAGAATACTACCAGCTTGGTTCTTGCGTACCATGGGCGATAATATGGACGTCCACGTACAAATAAATTCATATTAGTATGCTATAACATGACAATATTATCATAATCGTTTTCGGCAGGTCTATGCTATAACTTTGCATGCTTTGGGTGTGATTTCCATTTGTAGTAGCAATTAGATAATTACTCGGAAAATAAAAGGAAATGCGTCAGAAATTGTGACCTCATGGAAAAGCTTGCATCTTGCATCATGTTTGCTTTTTACACTGTGTGTACATACCGTAAATAAACGTAAAATATATAATAATAAGCGTAATACATTAAGCTAATTTCCTATTGAGAATCTACATCAGCCATTGCTACTATCTTTTGTTCACAACTTCCATTTTCGGGCTCTCGGAGCTATTAACGTAATTACTGGAACATTGCATGAATGCTTTGTGTTGTACGTATACAATGTACTCTCTTTATAACAACTCTCCTTATAGCAACTTTTTCTCTATTTTTCAGACCGTCGTATATGTAATTTACATATTAAATGTTCCATATAACAGCTTTTCCATATAACAACTATTTTTGCCCTTCCCTTGAGGGTTGTTATAGCGAGCGTCCACTGTATATGTATACTGTACGTACATTTGTGGTTGCATAAAACAAACATCTGTTAGAAGTATGAAATGCCCTTGATGAAGTTGACCCTACGCTATTTTGTAAGGGGTAAAATTAGCTGTAAAAATACTAACTGGGCCATTGACGGTGTGCTCACAGCTCATATACTACACAGATGGCAAAGCCGTGCCCATCTTTCGTGGCGTTGTACATGAAGTACTACCAAATTTGGGGGAAAATTGGTATTGCGCTATTGCAGCTTGACACTACTGACGAACGACGGTAAGTTTATTAGTGAGAAATTTATTTTCTGGCTTGGGTGTTGTATTTACAAATATAATTTTCTGGCTTGGGTGTTGTATTTACAAATATTATTTTTTACTTCGTTTGTATTCACAAATATTATTTTTTACTTCATTTGTATTCACAAATATTATTTGTTACTTGGTTTCTATTCACAAATTTATTTGTAACTTCGTTTGTAATCACAAATTTTAATACAGCTTCATCAATATTTACACATTTATGTTCGGTTGCATCAATATATGCAAATTTGAATATATGCACTTTCTGTGTTTTTTAATTGTCTTCAGAGAACAAGAGCGATTTTGGGATTTTAATTCACACTACAATTCGTATTTGCGCCCTTATTTCTGTTCAAAATTTCTATTTGTATACAAATGCCTACCATTTTATATTTACTAAAGAATGAAGCGCATGTTTTAAAAAATTTGAGACCAGCATAATTGCGAATTTGATCTCATCCCGTTTTGCCCATCTGAATGTTCTTCCTATTTGTACGGATCTCACTAAGCCACATCTATTTTAACGTGCGTATTCTGCAGCAAGCCAGAAATCAATCATTGGCCATGAAAAAGTGTAATGTGCGGATGATTTAATTGGAAATTCGGAGAAATTTGGACTGTGTATTGTATACTGTCTTCTGTTAATATTCACAAATTAGTATTCCGTTGCACCAATTCGACTTCATCAGTATTTATAAATTTTTGTTTGACTTTATCAATATTTACGAATTTTTGTTCGGCTTCATTAATATTTACGAATTTGTATTCGGCTTCATCAATTTTACAAATTGTTATTCAGTTTCGTCAATATATTTACAAATTGTTATTCAGTTTCATCAATATATTAACAAATTGTTATTCAGTTTCATCAATATTTGCGAATTGTTATTCAATTTCGTCAATATTTACAAATTCGTATGAAATTTGTCACAGGAAATGCTCGGCAATCAATATCTACATCTGTTACTTCCTCCTGTATCTCGCCATGACCAGCGCGCGCAGTATCCTATACATTATGTCCAGCAGCGCCATCGTGGTGTATAGCATCGCTTGTGGTGTGTGGCTGCTCATGAGCTGCTTTGCCTTGACATCGTTCGTAACGCTGCGGTTTCGACAACAGGAAATTTTGGCATTTGTGGAGGACTGGAAACAAACGGAGGCGCACATTATGAATGGTGAATTCTTCTGCAATATCCCGGATAAGATATTACATATGATTTCTGAGAACAAATTACAGTCGACTCTCGCTATAACAGCACCCTATAAAGCATCAAATTTCGCCTGTTATAGCGAAAAACTGTTATAGAGAACAGACATTTCCACGTTAACAAATGGAGAAAGTTTTTGCGGGGAGCATTTTTTGCTGCTGTTATAACGAGAGTACTGTTATACAGGGGACTGTTATAGAGAGAGTCGACTGTACTTGCAATCGCTTTTTGACATCAGTTTGATCATTTTTCTGAAGGTCACGAGCCGTCTTGTGAGGTGGTTCATCTACGCGATAAATTACACCGCCGTCAACGTGCAATCTTCAGGAAGTTGTTACCCTTGGAGTTTGCTCTCTGTGTGGGTCAAACGATTTTAGTCACCATGAATGTTATCGCCATTCGCAATCATCCAACATATCCTTATTCATTCTTCCGAAACTATTTCCCCGAAACGATAGAGCCCTATTTTCTCCCGCTAACTCTACTTCAAGCCGCGTATGGTTTCATCATCACCATCTTCCGGGATCAGCTGGACTCTTTTTGCATGTTCTTCCCTCAAGCTCTCCGGATTTATCTGACTCTCCTCACATGCCCCTGCAAAGTGCAGGAAATACCAGAAAATTTGGGGAAATCAAATTTATCTTTCATTGTCCCTTCCGGTCCGGAATTGCCCGGGTCAAAGGCATCTTGCATGGGGAATGCCTGGAAAGCGGCTTTGGACAACTATCGGAGATTGGAAGGACTCCTTCAGAAATTTAACAACATTTTCCGCTGGCCACTCTTCGTCTACAAGGCCCTGGCGGTGACTGCAATCACCATGAAAATCCTGGTTATCATTCGAAAGATGCCAAAAACGCCGCAGTCCGCCATGATAATCTTTTATGCGTCTAGCATTGTCACCATGGGGAGGTTGATTGCCGTTTGTTTTAGCATGGGAAGGGTTTATGAGGCCTCGGACAATTTCATTTCCACGTGGGCGGAGCGGCTGAGTGAGGCGGAGGAGGAGGATTTCAATAGTCGGGCATGGCACCGCCTTTCCGGTATAAGAAAGCTTGGATTTGCCTGCGGACATTTTTACCTGGTGAAGCCCCAGACGGTCTTAACCTTTTTTTCTGTCGTCGTCTCCTATCTTGTTGTTGCCTTGCAAATCAGGGACTGCTAATTGGAAATAGTCTCTCTATAACAAGTTTCTCTAAAACAATATTTTCCCTATAACAAGATTTGTCAGTCCCCCGTAGCATTTATACAAGATGTACTTGCTCCATATAACAATATTTCTACAGCAACATTTCTCTGTAACAATATATCTTCCCTGCCCTTAACAATAGAATACACGTGTTACAAGTTCCCTATAACAACATTCATTTGCGAGCAGGCAAAATGGTGAAACTAAACACTGCATTGGAGCCAAATCATCAAGTTTCAAGTAGAATTCTGTAATTTGCATTTAAAAACATGTAAATACCTATTTAAAATGGGATTTTTGTACTTTTGTGTCATTATGCCATTTTGAAGCCAAGATTATTTTTGGAGCATTTAGCGCTGGAGCCAAATCATCAATAATTGTTGCACAAGTAACAGATTGTTACTTGTAATAAGTTTTGAACGAAGCTTTATTACAAAAAATGGACTTGGACTGTACTTTTGGCAAAGAATTGCGGGGAAAATGGCACAGTTATTATAAGATCTGTACAGCTAACGAAAATATAGGTATATATATATATATGTACATTCTTTTTAGGAAAATATTGGTATAATTTGTACTGCCCAGGTATAATTATGAACATAAACACAAGTATTTTTCAGGGTTCCATGGTTCCCTTAATCCATTCTATGTGCGGTATGATCTTAGTGAACACGGACGCTCTTCCTTCCCCACATCTTTCATTGCCGAAGGTGGCAATTGCGATGAGAACACTACGTCCCTGGTAGTTAACGAAATAAGGGCCTCCGCTGTCACCCTTGCAAAAGTCTTGTCCGTATGTGCCTCCGGCGCAGAGCTAATTTATGAAGTAAAAAAATTAATCGGATTAGAATTTAAATAAATAAAGCACAATTTAAAAAAAAAGAAAAGTTAAACGAAAAAATTAAAAATAAAATAAAAGTTGAACGGAAAAATTAAATAAAAAGAAAGTTAAACGGAAAAATTGTAAAAAAATAAAGTTGAACAGAAAAAGTTTTTAAAAGAAAGTTAACCAGAAAAAAATTAAAAAAAGAAAGTTAAACGGAATTTTCCTAAAACATAATAAGTTAAACGGAAATTAAAAAAACATAAGTTAAACGGAAAAATTTGAAGCCACCGATTTATTAACCCACCATATCATTTGTGATGTCATCCTGCAGGTCGGGGCCATTGTAATGACTTAGTTTGCAATCTGCCTTGCCAATTCTGGGCAGCGAAACGTGCCGTAGAATGTCAAATGTGGCGGGGAAGTCTGAACCTGTTAAGAAGATAATGCGCATACATTACATTTACATTGGGCGCGTTGTCAAATTCAGTTTTTGGCTAGTAACTAGTCACTGAACTAGACACAAATCTAGCCAGCTGCTAACTGACTATAAACATTTGTTGCTAGATTAGAAATTACTAAACTATAGCTATTGCTAATTTAGTGAGCATTCTAGTAATATCTTACACCTATAACTAAACATGCATTTTCTCAGCGATCTCTCTTACGTTTTTCTCTCTTGCCTCGATTCCTTTTTTTATACGACACTGACGAAATAACAAGAGACAAAAGGAAAGCCAAAACTAATAAAGAGACGCAGAGAGACTTTAAACCAAGTCAAGAGAAGACGAGAGAGTAGGAAATAAGAAAGAGACGACGAGAGAGTAGGAAATAAGAAAGAGACGACGAGAAAGTAGGAAAATCAAAAAAGAAACAAGGAAAGTAAAAAAGTTAGTTTCTGGCGGAGGATACATTTTTCCACCGCTTTTAGTTTCTCATCGGAACGAAAGATAATGACAAATAATTTTCATTCAAAAATGTTTTTTTGCACTCCCGTTAAATTTACTGTCCCAAAATATTGGCGCAAGAGAAAAACCAACCGTTGACGTTGAGATGAAAGCCATAACCGGCGACGACGTATTTCTGCTCCCGAGCAAAAATTTTCTTCTCATCGAATCCGTAACACCGTATGAGAGGCAAGCAAATGGGCTGCACCCCAGGGATGTCCTTTTTGAGTCGCACCAGAGCGATGTCGTTCTCTCGACTAATGTTGACTTGGTCCACCCACGATTCACATCGCCTTCGATAGCCTTGATGCCGGACGATGCTGTCGATCTCGAAATCTTCCCTTTGATTCCTCACCCTTACCGCTACCCTGGAGAGACGCAAAAACACGATAAAGGCATTGGAACAAGGCGACAACATCAGAGAAATCCCTGTCACTTCGTTTTTAATTTTATGGTTGAAATAGTATTTAGCACAAAGCTTTTTCAAATCCAATGAAATTCAAGACGAAATTTAAATTTGAAATCACAATCAGTGAATAAACTCAAGGTAAAAAAAATGTAATTACGGGTCAACGCAGTTGACGCAGTGAGCACTGGTGAGTAAATACCGTCTGGAAATGACGGTGGCGCCGCAATTAAAAGTTAAAGTGCCATTTCTCCCTCGATGAAGCAATTTCGCCATCCAAGGGTAGAAATCCGGCCTATTTACTTCGTCCCCGCCAATGACTCTCTTTTTCCTGGGCTCAAAGATCCACGCCGTCGTACTGGGATGACCACACTCTTCCAATTTGGGCAGTAACGCATGGCAATATTTGATGTTTCCCACAGCTTGGGTTTCCTCTGAAAGCTTCCTAGTACTTTCATAGTGAACTAAAATTTAAAAAAATATTATCTCAGCTATTAAATTTTAGAACAGCACTATGATTTATATGCATAGTCGACCCTATCTATAACGGCTCCCCTAAATCAGCAAGTTTTCCCCGTTATAGCGATAAACCGTTATAGAGTACAGAAAATTGCATGTAAACAATTGAGGAATATTTTTGAAGGTAGCATTTTCTTCCTCCGTTATATAGGGAAAACTGTTATAAGGGAGCCCATTTTAGAAAGGGTTGACTGTATATAGCGTCAAATCCAAAGCTCCTTCATTGACACTCTCCAGGATTAATGTTAAAGGGAAGACCATGTGATAAATCTACAAATCCCACAATTTACAGCTATTCGGGCACTGCATTATTTAAATAGTTTTACAGTGGAGTCTCTCTATAACAGGTCTCTTTGTAACAACATTTCTCTAGAACGGTATTATTTTTTCCGTCCTTCGTCCATATAAGCTCCATATTTGATGTTCTATATAACAACTTTTCCCCGTAACAATATTTTTCGCCATTCCAGTCAGTGTTGTTATAGAGAGACTCCACAATATATTGTACGATTATTCCAAAATTAAAAATTTGCACTTATTTTTTTTACATGAAAATGTTTCAATATAAAACAATTTGAATTAATTATTTAATTATTCCTGCAAGCAATAAGCAGCCACATTTTTTTTTACCTTGTATGGTATATTTATAGATTTTTAATTTGGGATGACCAAAAATATTTAACGAGATCTTATCTGCAAATAAACAATTACAAGCGCCGTGTGTTAAATTTTATAAAAATCCGATTTACTAAATTTATTTTTGAGTATACTCGAATGAATTGTTAAGCCGAAACGTTTTGTATTTGTATTTTTTGTAAATTTGTTTGTTCTTAGTTGCAAGTTTATCCTTCGTGATCAGTGATTGGATCACGTTGTTACGACCACGTTGTGTATTAAAGCCAAATGGAGATGCTCAAAATTTGTATTTCAACCTCGAAATAATAATATTATAATCTGATTAATACAGTGGAGTCTCTCTATAACAACACTGAAAGGAAGGAAAAAAATATTGTTGCTGGGAAACGTTGTTATATGGAACATTAAATACGTACTTCACACGAAGGCTGGAAAAAATAATATTGTTATCTAGAAATGTTGTTATAACGAGACTTGTTACGGAGAGACTCCACTTAATTACTATAAAGTATATACATTGGAGTCTCTTCATAACAGCACCCCTTATAACAGCATGTTCTGAATAACGTCAGGAAATTCGCTGCATCTTGTACAAGGAATACATAATAATTGTGTTCTCTATAACAGCATTCCTTTTATAACAGCAAAATTTTGAGTTCCCTTGGATGCTGTTATAGAGAGACTCCACTGTACATACATTTGAAGGGAAAATGTAGAATCAATTGAAAAGGCGGCAAAACTTACATGGAACGAAGGTCGCGTAGAGCACCAAGTAGGAAGCCACGAGAAATGCGATGATTGGACACAAATACAAAAGAATGGGCATAATTTTGCACTCGGATAGAACCAGAAGCCTACAGTGGTGGCCACCACGAAGAGAACTGGGCTCATTATTTATATCTTGCTCAAGATCCAGCTTCATACTCGTGTTTCTCCCCTCCACAATCTTCTCATTTGATCCTCCTTGCATCTTTTTTTTGCATAATTTAGGGTTTTCAAAGATCAAAGAAAAACAAGTTCAAGGGGATTACCGTAGAAATTTCCCTTTTTTCCTCTCTCAACAATTGGATAAGATTTCTACAGAGAGAGAAGATGTAAACACTAAAAAAAACGTTGGCTGAATAGTATTAAGAATTGATTTTGGTTCCATCCGTCTAGTAAAAGTACTGCTAAAAACTCCACACAAGTATACGGACACAATTATATTTATGTGGACGTACATACACGCAAACAAGAATTGGACGCAGAACTGGTTATTTGAGCATTCAAAATGAGGCATTTATCCCAGTTTGCGTGAGCATCCCCTTTTCCACCTCCAACGTGAGTCCATAAATGAGACGGTATCTACAAATTAAATGAGGGAAAATGAATATATAAATAATCCCTTTTCCTTGTAACTGAATTTAACTTCCCGTGTATACTAAACATTTGTCATACGCCAAGGAAAAAATACATGGATATACGTATTGCCCACGCATATTTTGGGTGTATACTCACCCCGAATGGATTTAAAGAATTTTAAGCCGCAAATTTGTCACAGAGTAACGTGGGGAAGCCTGACTTTACCGTTCTTTTAACATGGTGATTCAACGTATGCGTTGGAAGGCACTCCAAAAAACGATTCCCAATTCCTGGAATTCTAAAGTCGTCCATAGTAAACTTTTTATTTACGTCTGTTTTTGCAGCCACTAATTTGAACGTCTGTCCCTCAACACGCTCCTCCAACGATTTCAGCTGGCTCTTTCTACTTGGGTAAAAAGGAGTACAAGGAGACGCATATGAATGTTTCTTTTTCAAATGATATTTAATTGTATAGGATAAGGAAGAAAAAAAAGCTGATTTGATGACGTCTGCCCTTTGCTCTTAATCCTTTATCATGGACATATTACGTATACAAAGACGAGTTTGGAGAAGGAGGAGGAGGGGGCTTTTGTGTACACTTTCCTTTACATGGGCCGTTGTACAGACGTGACGTCGTATGGCACGGGTCTAGGGCCTCTGGGGATGTTGTGGGGTTCGAATTTTGCTGATTGTACAGGAAAATGCACTGAGGAAAGTGTAGATTTAATAATATTATGTAGTATATGTATGTAATAGCAATTTATTTTGATTATAAATTATGACAGCTGGTTTTTGGCTGAAATTATGCATATACTATTGCATTTCGTTATACAGTGGACTCTCTCTATAATAACCTAGTTATAGAGAAAAAGTTGTTATAACGAGTTGTTATAGATAGAGACCAAGGCCACTGTAACAGCAATCCTTATAACAGCATTTTCTGTATAATGTGAGAACATTCGTCGCAGCTTGTGCATAGAATACATAATAAAAGTGTTCTTAATAACGGCATTTCTTTTATTGCAGCAAAATGTTGGTTTCCGTTGGATACTGTTATAAAGAGACTCCACAGTATAGCGAAATGCAGTAATTGAGAACTGTCGGAAAAATTATATTAAATACAGAAGTATATAATCCGGCTTCAGCAAAATTATTATGTTATTACAATCGCCACGTTGTCGCTATAGTTACAGTGGAGTCTCTCTATAACAAGCTTCTCTATCCTTACTACAGTATAAAACCCGTGTCACGCTTCGCGATGCCTCGCGACGCTTCGCGATGTTTCGCCTTATTCGCCAAATTTGGCAGAAAATGCAAAGCATGGCGGAACCGACGAAATAAAAGATACATAAAATTAAAAAGAGAACTGAATTAAAACCGAATTAAACAGAATAAAATTACTAATTCAGAATTGGAAAATTTAAGAATTGGCATAATTCAGAATTGAAATGTTGTTCCAAACAGCAAAAATAGCCCTTTCTAACAATGCAGCGATTTTCTAAATTCCACGATCTTTAAATGGATTGCGTGTCTGCTGCCGTTGGCGGTGTGGGCATGCTGTAACAATATATTCTATAGCAGCCCTAGCAGAAACAATTACCACTTTTGGCGTAAGGTTTGTCATTTGTCATTCCCCCGTAGCATTTATGCATTATGAGCTGTTCTTATGTATATAACAATATTTCTATAACAACATTTCACTGTAACAATATATTTTTCTCCGCCCTTCACAATAGAATACACGTGTTAGAAGTTCCCTATAACAGCATTCATTTGTTGAGCATGCAAAATGGTGAAACTAAACACCTCTCTGGAGTCAAATCATCAAGTTTTTTATATACTTTAATAGCATTTTAAAATTTAACAAATTTAACATCTACTTTAATAGCATTTTAATATTTAACAAATTTAACATCTACTTTAATATCATTTAATTTAATATTTAACTTTAACATCTACTTTAATATCATTTAATTTAATATTTAACTTTAAC
>JAQGBT010005493.1:0-14219 GCA_034698585.1 Disparrhopalites patrizii
GAGAGAAAGAGAGAGAGAGAGAAATGAGAAAGAGAGGGAGAGAAAGAGAGAGAGAGAGAGAAATGAGAATGAGAGAGGCAGAAAGAAAGAGAGAGAAATGAGGATGAGAGATCTATAAAGAGATACAGATAAATACCCAGAAACATGTGAATGGCCGTGGGTATAGCATGGGAAACAATCGGCTGGGAAGGTGGATGGAGAAGAGAAAGTGAGGGAGAGAGAGCTAAATGGAGAAAGTGAGGAAAGCTGAAAAGGAATGAGAGGAGAGACACATGGAGGGAGATACAGAGGGAGAAAATAGGGGTGAAGTTTTTGGGAGTGCGAATGGGATTAACCTTTTTTCTCCTCCTGTCTGCTCATATGGCCACCTCAGAATACATTAGAATCGTCGTTTATATCCACCGGTCCGTGCCTACTGCGCTTCAAGAGCTCCAGACAGAAAGGATGAGGGAAAGACACGAGGATGAGGGAGAGAGAGAGAGAGGGAAGGAGAAGGAGAGAGAAATACTAGTAAGTACACGGCATACTCAAATTATTTTATAGGTGGTTGCCCATCCAACTCCATAAACAAGCGCCGCAGAGGTTCACAAGATGAAGTTGAAGAAGAAGAAGACGATTCTTTGAACTGAGTAAACGTTTCATGCACATTGCTCTCACATTTACTTTCATCACCATCATCATCATCATCGTTTACTCGAGATAAAATGCACACGGATCTTTGCACTCTAAAGGTTATCTGAGTCTCTTCTTCTATCAGTCTCTTTCTCGCCCCCACCCTTTTTTTGGGGTTCTATCTGTCTCTCCCTGTCACTCTTGAATCTGTTTTCTTCTTTCTCGTTTCTGTCTTATTCATTCTTTCTCTTTGCTGTCGTATCCTGTCTTTTCCTTTTCTTTTATATTTCTCTTCCTACTTCTCTTTTCTTCCTCTATCTCTGCCCGGTCTGGTGTCCTTTCTTTATTCAATATTCTTGCCAATCCCACTTTTAAATTTCACATAGCTTTGCCAATCACTTTTGAAACTTTCACTGTGTAGCCTACCTGTCTTTGAATTACTGTTTCAATCGTATGTTTTACTTCTCTTCCTTTCCTTCCATCGGGTTCTCTCTGCTTTCTGTTTATCTTATCTGCATTTTATTGAGCTTTTTGCATCTCAATTTGTCTCTTCGTCTTTCTGTCTTCGATGTTCTGTCTCCCGTTTCTGTCACTTCTCGATTCTTCATTTTTCATCTGGTGTAGCATTTTCTTTTCTGACTTTTACGCTGTCTTTTCTTTCTTTTTTCTCTCTTTTCTGTCGCTTTCTCCTTTCTTTCTTTTCTCTCTGTTTTCTGCCGCTTTGTCTTTTCTTTCTTTTCTCTCTCTTTTCTGTCTCTCATATTCTGTATCCCGTGGCTTTAAATTTTAAATCCATATGACTTTCTTTCGTGTATCTCTAATTTGTTTCTGACTTTCACGCATTTTCCCTCCTGTTCCTTGCTCTTTCCTGTTTTCTGCTATCTTACTGGTGTCTTTTTCTTCTATTTTGTCTTTCACTTTCTCCCTAGTGTCTTTTCTGCTTGCTGTCTTTCACTTTTTCTCTCCTGTTTCTTTTTTGCCATTATTGTTTCTTTTGCTGACTTCTCCTTTCCGAATTCTTCTCCCCTGGCTTTCTTTGATTTACCCATCACGCTTCATTGTTCTGTTCGAAATACAATTGTCTTGCATTTTTGCTCCCACTTATCTCTGCTGTTTTTCTTCCTTGTTTGATCATTCTCTTTCTCAGTTTTCCTTCCAACCATCTCACCCTTCACGTAGTATTTCTCCTTTCTAGCTTGTCTTCCCACCCCAAATTATTCCTTTCTCTCTATTTCTAAACATTTGGTTTACCCGCCCCTTCCTCGAATTCTCTCTTTTTGTCTCCTTGTAGAACCTCGCACATATTTCCCCTTTTCATTTCATCATTCCGTGGGAAAAATATGACCCACTCTCATTCCAACTCTTCTCCCTTTCTCTCTCTCTATTCTCTTGTTCCTATCATTTCAAGGCACTTCCCCCTTTCCCCCCTCAAGTCATTCATTCACATGCTCTCGTCTCTCAACAACTCACATTACTTTTAATCCTGTATGGCATACGCAATTATATAGTGGGCTCTAAATGGAAACGTGCAGTCCCTCTCAATGCAGGGGAGAGAGGAAGTTGGGGAGAAGTTTTTTTTGTGAGTAGCAGTTTTCCCCAGTCTTCCTCTATACTATTGTGTGACTACATGGAATGGAAACAGTATTATAAATACTGGACCTATCATATCTCTCATCTTCTCACCATGGAAATATCTACGGCCTCTATTTTTGTCCGTGTATGTATAAGCTTTTGGAGGGGGCACACTATGCGGTTTTTCTACTTATAGAAAGGCCTTTAAGAGATTTTTGTGCATGGAACCTAGAGATTTACATGCCCAAGGATTTATTCCGACGGAATATTAAATTAAATAAACAAACTCAGCCTTGGCTAACAGGCGATTCTCTACTTTTCATTTCCTTCCCCTACTAATTTCAGCATGTGATTCTCTCCTACAGCCACGCATACTACTGCTCCTTTCCCCTTTAGTGCTCCTCTCTCTCTCTCTTTCTCTCTCTTTTCCTCTTTGAGTTTGTCCGTGATAGTGAAAATGAGTAAATGAGAGGGAGAAGGATTTCTTCTTCTTCTTTTTTGGGTAGAAACGGCAGTTGCCGGGCGTCCATGGAAGATTCATCTATTCCTACGAGTTCACCCTTTCACTACTCTTATGTATTCTATCGTCTTAATTCATTTTAGAGACACCAAAGCTCACGAGGGTTAGTGAGAGTAATGCAGTTTAACAGTCAATCCTTGTGGCTTCTACATATTCGCTAGTTTTATATTCCTTACCCTAAACAAATTTGCTTACGCCTTTCCCCGAATATTTTCCCTTGATGAGTGGAAGCAGGAAGTATGTATCATTTATTTTTATCTTCTAAACCAGGTATAATGACCAGGGAGAGAACACAAATACGGGAGACAATGTAAGATTAAAGGAAGACAGCCAACATTGATAACAGTGGATCCAGAAACCACAGGTTGTTAACGAAGATACAGGGGAAGAATGTGGTTAAGAGACAAGGAAAATGAGAACGCCGCCGTTATCCAGCAAGACATAGAGCATTATCCAGCGTTATCCAGCAAGATAACGAGATAATGTAGGATGGATACCAGGGAATCAACGACGGGAAGAAATGAAGAAAGCAAGGAGAAAGCTGGGACGCAAATTTTACGGAAGGAAGGAATTTACAAGGGACTAGAGCAATGCAAGGGGCGGAAAGAGAGAGGAAACGAATGAATAAAGAAGGAGACAGGAAGAAAATAGACATAAAGAGACAGGAGAAAAATAGGCAGGTAGGGACAATAAGAAAATATACAGACAGAGACAGGAGAAAAATGAGCGCGAAGGAATAAAAAGCAAATATACATAAAGAGACGGGAAAAATAGGCGGGAAGGAACAAAAAGAAAATATACAGAAAGGGACAAGGCAAAAGTAGACAGAAAGGGACAAGAAGAACAAAATATGCAGACAAAGACAAGTAGCGATTAGACACATCGCGACAGACAGAAAATATACAGAAATGGGCAAGGTGAACATAAAAAAAGGGACAAGAAGAAAATATACAGAAAAATACAAGGCGAAAGTAGACAAAAAGGGACAGAAGGAAAATCGACAAAAAGAGACGGAAAGAAAATAGGCAAGAAAGAAATTAGACGAGGGACAGAGACAAAATAAACAGAAAAGGGCATAAAAAAATAAACAGAAATGGGCATAAAAAATAGACAAAAATGGACAGAAAGGGACAAGTAAAATAGTCAAAAAATGGGCGTGAAAAATAGACAGAAATGGACAGAAAGGGACAAGTAAAATAGTCAGAAATGGACGTCAACGAGATTAAACAGAAAGTGACAAAAAAATATGCAAACACGGGCAAGAAAAAAATAAACAAACAGGAAGATGAATAAAATATTCAAAACGGCGGAGGAAAAAATAGACAGAAACAGGATAAAGGCAGAAAAATCGTCAATCCAGAAAGGGACAGGTCGCGAACAAAGATGAAGAGGTAGGAAGAATACAAACAAAAAAAGACAGCAAGAGCAAAGGCAGGACGAGGCGGAAAAAGTTTGGACAGTCAGGGATAGGAATAGAATACTAAGATATTAAAAAGGGTACAGAATCCTAAAAAACTGAATTGAAATAATATGAGAAATAGAATAAACAAGAAGAGACAGAGTAAATAAGAAGATTACATGATAAAGAGTAGGACAGAAAACGAAAGTAAAAACAAAATGGTATAAGACAGCGAGAAAGAAACAGGGAAGACGAAGTAATAGTATAACAAGCAAAAGAAACTCAGAAGGCGGATATGGAGAAAATGTATAGAAATATGGAAAGGACGAAAAGTAAAACAGAGATAGTCAAGCCAGAATAAGAAACCAGATATACATAAAAGAATGAAAATACAAGACGAGAGAGTGCGGAAGAGAGAAAGTAAGAGAAAGTGCGAAGGTCAGAATCTCTCGTGGATTACCGGAGGTCATGTCAGGTGCCTATTTAGCATTCCAGCAATCTCCTTTTAATTCTGCCCGCCAGCTATCATCCTCGGCAGATCTTTTTGATGACTGACATTGTATTCATACAAAGATTTTTTTCCTCCACAGATTTTTTTTTTACCCCTGTAGAGCTTTTTTTTTCTTCTCAAGTCGGAGTTGGAGATTCCCTTCCATATAATTTGACTGGAGCTGCCATCATAATGCACGTACTCTTTAAAGAAAATTCCATCATCCTTTCTCCCATCCCGTTTAATAGACTTCGTATCCCTCCTTCGTGTAAAACGTTATATCCTTTGTTTAAGCCCCCACAACTTTCTCCTACACTAATCTCCTACCTAGATATTCCATATATCCGCACCAAAGAGATTTTTTTCACTCTCACACTGATTTGATTCCTTAAAGAATTTTTTTTCCCTTCTTTTTTTCTTCCTTTTTAGACTCATTCATAATATTTACCTCCTTCTCCCCGATGGTTGTGCAGGGATCTCCTCAATGTATTTCCGCATGCATTTGTATGCCTTTTTATGGATTTACACAATCCTGGATTTGATTTCTTCCTTTGCCAATGATATCTATATTTTAGGAGCTTTCTCCTATGTTACAGCAAATATTTTTTTGATTATACATATCTACGTATAATTATACAAATTATATGTCCTTATACTGCTGCTCCTATGCATTTTGCGTATAATTTCATGTTTTATCCTCGGGCAATTCTCTTTTGTATGAATTGAGCTTTCTACTATCGTATATTTATTCCAGGAGATTTTTTTTACTTTAACCTTCCCAACCTTTTATATTATTTTCGTTTTGTTTACATGTTCTCCCTTTAATCCTATTCCCATTCGTAAGTTTCAATTGCTCATTCTATTTCCTATGATTAATTGCTGCTATTTTCTGACTCTGGACTCTTTTTACTACTATTTTTATTCCTTGTTTTCGTGTGTATTTTGATTTTTCTCTTTCCCAATCTGCTGTTTATTTGTACGTTTCATTCAAAATAGTTCTTATTGTCAATGATTTACTCATACATGCAAGGTTTAAAACTCCTAAATAGCCCCCACGACAGTATTCGAACCCGACTACTACGCAATCAAAAGAAAGTTAGTGGAGGACTTGAAATGTTCATAAAGATATTTTGAGAATTCGTCTGCATTCTACTGTATTTGAGGAACTCGTTCCTTTAAGTTCCTCAATAGAGAGTATATTCCAATACAAAGAGGAAATCTACTGTAAATCCCCCTAGCGATTATGTTTTGCGAGATTTGTTCCCGGTTATCCACCCAGAAGGTGTTAGTTCATGGTACATCAGATGTGGACTCACAATCAGTGACCTTGAATATTCATACATTTCCTCTTTTCCTGGATGCTTTCGCCTGCTAGCAATTAGTCGCTCTCCCGCCGTGTAATAAATGGGCATTATATGACATTCAAGTCATGAGATTTTACAATAACTTCACGTGCTTGATTCGAAGCTAAATGATTCTATAATACAATGCATGCCTGCGATTCTTTGTTTTTCTTCTGTCTCTCATTCTTATCTCGCTTTCTTTTCCATGTCGAGTTCTTTTTCTCTCTTTCACTCTCTTTTCTCGATTTCTCTTTCGTTTTCGCACTCTTAGTCACTCTCTTTCTCTCGGTTTCTCTCTCTCACAGTCTCTGAATCTCTCTTTTGCTCTCTCAGTCTCTCTCTTTCGCTCTCTCTCTCTTTCACTCTCTTAGTCTTTCTCAGTCTCTTTTTCTCGGTTTCTCTCTCTCACAGTCTCTTATTCTCTTTCTTTCTCTCGGTTTCTCTTTCTTTCTCTCGGTTTCTCTTTCTTTCGCTCGGTTTCTCTTTCTTTCTCTCGGTTTCTCTTTCTTTGTTTCGGTTTCTTTCTTTCACTCTCTTGCTTTCTCTTTCTTTGTTTCGGTTTCTTTCTTTCACTCTCTTGCTTTCTCTCGGTTTCTCTTTCTTTCTATCGGTTTCTCTTTCTTTCTCTTGCTTTCTATTTGTTTGTTTCGGTTTCTTTCTTTCACTCTCTTGCTTTCTCTTTCTTTGTTTCGGTTTATTTCTTTCACTCTCTTGCTTTCTCTCGGTTTCTCTTTCTTTCTTTCTTTCTTTCTGTCTCTCAGTTTCTCTTTCTTTCTTTCTTTCTTTTGGTTTCTCTTTCTTTCTCTCGGTTTCTCTTTCTGTCTTTCTTTCTTTTGGTTTCTCTTTCTATCTTTCTTTCTTTTGGTTTCTCTTTCTGTCTTTTGGTTTCTCTTTCTTTCTTTCTTTCTTTTGGTTTCTCTTTCTTTCTTTCTTTTGGTTTCTCTTTCTTTCTCTCGGCTTCTCTCTCTGTCTCTCTCTTTCTCTCGGTTTCTTTCGCGTTCTCTCTCTCTGCTTTTCCCTGTCTCTCTCTGTCTCTCTTTCTCTGTCTCAGTCTGTATCTTTGTTTCTGTCTGGTTCTCTCTATTTGTCCATTTCAAGGAATTGTTATCTCTCTTATTAACCCTTTTTCGTTCTCTCTCAGCATCTCTCTTTTCTTCACTCTTTCGTTTCTCCACTCTTCTGTCTGTTTCTCTCTCTTTGCTTCTGTATTATTCTACCTCTCTGTCATTTTACTATTCTGTCTCCTTTTCCCTATTTCTCTCTGTCTTTGATTCACTTCTTCTTCGACTCTCTCTCTCCCCTACTCTCCCTCTCTGTATTTATTTATCAATCGTTCTCATTCCCTCACTTTTTCTATGTCAGTCTTTCCTTCTTCAAATACAAAAGCGTGCCTGCCTCTCCCTTGGTATCCGTCTCTACATGTTTCTCTTGCTTTCTCTCTTTATTGCGGTCTCCTCTTGTTTTTTTCCTTCTGGCCTCTCTCTCTATCACCATAATTCAAGTTCCTTGCTTGTATTATATTGACATTTTCTTGAGTCGAGTCCGTCTCGGTTTGCCCGTAATTTGAAAGCACTCTCCCTAATTACTGCCTCCAATTCCTGTGTTTGTCTCAATTCGGCCCTTTCCTCCTCTCCTCGGCGAGAGAGGATGTCCATAGTCATAAAATATATTCAATAATAAGAAAAACAAGGGAATTATAGGACCACCAGCAGTGCCAGAACAAGAAGAAAAAACAAGTGAAAATGGGGAAGGAACGGAGGGATATTGTGATGGGGCCCGTCTTTTTCGTGAGGCGAGAGTCATGTACATTGACTTGAGATGCGTGTTTTTCTCCTTCTGTGTAACAAACGTCGTAATAAGGACAATAGAAGTGGAGAGTTGGAAAATACGCGGGAAGAAAGATTGTACATAAATAGACACAACATGTGCGTGTAGGCTTATGCAGCCCTCGTGATGTGGCCACACAAAAGTAATTTCTCGGTACATTCCAACCACCTGGAGAAGTAACACTGGAAGGGAGAAGAAGGTTTTGTGACATGACATTTACCTTTCACATTGACTTCCATGTGATGGCGTTTTGTACTTGAAATGCAATGCAAGTCTCTAAAAGTCTCTGAGTTGATGGAAAATAAAAAAAATGGGGAAGGTGTAGAGAAAGCCTTTAGAAGTATATTCGCATATCCTGGGGAGAAACCAGATACAAAAAAAAAAGATTTTCTTCTCTCTTATCTCTGGCCTTTTCTTGTTTTTAGTACATATCTTCTTTTGCTTCCCTTATTTCTTTATTCCTCTGCTTATCCCAGTGTGGTATGTTGCATCCAGGTTTCAAAATCCCCACAATGCCCCTTTCAACCACTGGGGTCTCCCCAAAGGAAATCACCGTACTTGAGCTGCATATAGTGTGTCTAAAATTTGTCCTTCCTAATTTTTTTTATTCAGCTCCACCTTTTCCTTTTCTCCTGTGACATCGTTGTCTCCTCTCTGCCCTCCTTTAAAAAATACTAATGTCCATGAAGTAGCCCCATTGTCCAGGTATATTACCCTATCATTTCCTCCTTCAAATGGTCGTGGTTTTCGGGTCCGGCAAGTTCTCTCTTTCTCTCTCTTACCACCATCAACCATACTGATATTGACCCATTGATATTAAAAGAGGAGGAAATAGGGAAAATGAGACGAGTGAAATCCAGAAAATAGAAAGAAAAGGAAGTATAAAGAGAGCAAAATAAAGAGAGAAAGTGCCCGAGAAAAGAGAGAGAAAGGGAGAAAAAGAAATAAAAAGGGAGAGAACGAGGGAGAAAGAAAGATTTAGAGAGAAAAATAAAGTGACAACGTCAGAGAAAGCGCAGGGAAACAAGAAAGAAAGCAACATGGAGCGCGACGGATAGAAACAAATTGAAGGGGAGAGAACAAAATAGAGAGAGACAGAAACACAGGACAATAGAACAAAATTGACACAGAAAAAAAGAGAAGGAAAGAGACGGAAAGAGAGAAAAATATAACATATAGAGCTAGAAAGCCAGAGGCAACAAGAAAGGGAGACAGAGAAAAAGAGGGAACATGAGAGAAAGTGAGAGAAAGTGAAAGAGAGAGAGAATAAAATAAAAAGCAAGGGCGAAAGAGAGGGAATGAAAGAAAAAGAGAGGGAGAAAGAGAGAGAAAGAAAAGGACAGGGAGAAAGAGAGAGAAAGAAAGAAAAAGAGAGGGAGAAAGAGAGAGAAAGAAAGAAAAACAGAGGGAGAAAGAGAGAGAAAGAAGAAAAAGAGAGGGAGAAAGAGAGATGAAATCTCAAAATGGTTTTGTAGCATTACGAGCGATATCAAAAACTGGTGATTTCTCCCGTTTTTTCCCGTTGTATTCAAGTTCTTGGTAGGATTTTCTTTTTTTCCCTCAGAATTACCCCAATCATGGCAGGGAGTTGGAGGGGAGGGAATAATGGGTAGTAACATGATAAGGATTTTGCATACAACTAGTACTACATGGAAGCACAAGGAGTTGAAATAGAGAAAAATAACCTCCTTGAACAAGGCTTTCTCCCTCTCCTTGTCTCTCTTCATCTCTTTCGTCCTTTGCATACAATTCCCCCACCATTTTTTTTTCTGAGGGAGAGAGGAGGAGGGAAGGAAGAAAGTACTGAAGGGAGAAATGATGATTGAGTGTAATGATATATACTTCTTTTCCCTGACCGTTATTGTATCTTGAATTTCCAGCGTACATATACATGTATATACAAATTTGGAGGAGGAGGGGGAGAACGACCCAGAGGAGGAAGGAGAGGAGAAAGTGGAGAGTTGGGCCCCTTGTTAGAGAGTTGTAGGAGCGGATTTTTTTCTCTCTTCACTCCCCTTTCCCCCCATTTTTTCCTCTCTCTCTCTCCTTGCTGAAACCCACGTAACAACCTTCGGAGAGATAAGGTGGAATATTGTATAAAATTCCATCTAAAATTGAATCAGTTTTGGAATTGAGTCGAAATGACACAGCTTCTAACTTTATATTACATTTTCTCTCTCTCTCTCTCTCTCTCTCTCTTGACTCTGTGCAATTTCCTACACTCTGGTGGGCTTGCCTTTTTTGATATAGGAGTAAATATGTATATATCATGAGGTAGAAGGGGGAGAGGATACACCGTAATGGTCACAAGCCTTTCGTGTTCTCTCTCTCTCTTTCAGTCAGTCAGTTTATAAGTTTTTTCCTCAATCTCCGTGTGTGTACACTTCTGCTAATGCTCCACTCTTTTTCTTGCAAAATGAAGAAAATCATTATATACATTATGGTTGTTTTTAGTGTGTATGCTTTCAGTCATTCCCTTTTTCATTCTCTCGCCCTTCTGGCATTCTATTCTCTCTTCGTCTTTTTAATTTACCAAGATGTTAACACGTGCATGGGGAAATCTTCATTCTCGTGCATTTCTTTGGGTATCCAATTGATTTCATTTTTGTTTATTAGTTACATACTTTCCCCCTCTCTTCTTCTGTTTTACTATTCCATTCCAAGTTTACCGGGAAAATGAGCAGTAGGGAGGAAAGCCCATTATTGTCAGTGAAGAAGAATAATGCGCAACAACTGTTTCTCCTGGAATTGGGAAGAATGAAGGAGGGAAATATTACTCACTTTTCTTTAGAAAAACATATCGGGGGTGAAAGAGGAATGAACATGGAACAATGAAAATGCAAAGGTGAGCCACTGTAAAAAAACAAATGGAAGTAGATGAAGAGAAAGCATTTGATTGAATCAAAGCAATACGTGGGAAGCAAAGACAGTCAGATGTCAAGGGGGAAACAATGCAAGAGGATTGGACAGAGATTGAGCAAGGGAGATATAGAGATAGAGCAAGGTGCAAAGAGGAGGTAGTGCAACGACAAGAGAGAGAAGGTAAAAATAGGGAGACAGAGGAATATAATAAGAGAAAGTAAGGAAAGTGGAAAGTGAGTGTAAAACATAGTCACAAGCCAGCAACGAAAAACGAGAGAAGTTCAGAAAAATCGAGAAAGACAGAAGTCAAGAAAAATCGAGAAAGACAGAAGTCAAGAAAAATCGAGAAAGACAGAAGTCAAGAAAAATCGAGAAAGACAGAAGGAAGAAAGCAGGAAAGGTAAGGAAGTACAAGAAGCGCAAAAGAAAGAGCGACACTGGAAATCAAAAATGTTGAAAAAGTAATAAAAAACTGGAAGAAAAAACACAACCTTAGAGAAAAAGCTAGAAAAAATTGGGAATGCTAGAAAAATTTAAAAACTGAACAAAGTGCATTAACAAAGTTGAGAACAAGTAACGAAAAAAACGTTAGAAATAAGAAAAAACTGAACAAAAAATGTAAGCGAAATTTTGAAGCATGATAAACCCGAGCAAAGAATAAAGGTGGAAATGTAAAAAATCGGAACAAAAAATGAAAAATAAATTAGGAAATAAAAAAAACTAAACAACAAATGATAATGAAAATAGGAAATAAAAAACTAAACAAAAAATGGTAAGGAGAGTAGGAAATATAGAAAAACAAAAAATGATAAGGAAAATAGGAAATAAAAAACTAATCACAAAATGATGAGGAGAGTAGGAAATATAGAAAAAACAAAAAAGAAAGTAACAAATAAAAAATTAGACAAAATCCAAACATAAAAGTAGGAAATACGAGATAGTAAAACAAAACTAAAAAGGAGAAAGTAAAAAATAGTGAGCAGAAAGTATAAACTAGCAAAAAGAAAGTAAGAAAAAAGGAAAAAGAAGAAACACGGAGAGGAAAAGAGAGAGAAAATACCATAAAGAAACACAGAATGGCATAAACGTTTAAGCCAGAAGGAGACGTTCTAGCCTGCAGGAGCAAATTGTCGACAAGGAGAAAGCAAACGAAAGACAATTAAAGGCACAAACCCAGTGAATTGGAGAGAATTGAGTAAAAGGAGCCAGAAAATGAGAGAGGATTGACAAGAAGGAAGAAGAAAAGGGAAAACAAAGGTAGGGGTACACCCATCTCAGCAATAAAGGGGGATAGAGAGCTCCAGGTAATGCAAGGTAATTACGGAGCCAACACACAAAAAACAGAGTGGAAGGAGATTGAGGGGAGAGAGAGAGAGAAAAATGACGACGCAATTTGTACTATATGGTTCCGCTGACTCCAGCTGGCTCAATGATTTCTGGATGAAGCACAGGGAGTTGGGGCGAAGGCTCATTGAAGGTATTCCATTTATCATGGAATAGAAATTGTACATGCCACCATTATTTGGAATTTCCCCCTCTTTTATTCTTGGCCTTTCGTCCCCAAGAAATGTGGGATGATGTGCATAGTTACTGGATTTCTTTTCCCCTTTGCCCTCTCATGGATTCATGTAAAGCCTGTATCACCAGTAGCCTTACGGCCACTCCATATGTGCTAATGTACAGGGTGTACAAAAATCTATGCCGGCCCCACTGCAGGCCAAACAACAAATGATACAGAATCCCGTCATAGGCCTTTCCTGGTGTAAACTAAAAAGCAAAAACAAAAAATATTTGATCAAGAATCAAATTTTAGACTATTCTAATAGTCTCAAAACATTTCTACATGATTCACGGCTGATTTTTAACAAAAGTTAAGCTTTACAAGCATTACAAACAGCATATTTAGCAGAAACAAGACATAAAATTGCTAAATTTGTGGCTAAAATTACTAAATTTGGCTAAATTGTTAAATGTTTAGAAAAAATGTAAGTCCAAATTTAAGGTTAAATTTAATTACTGGAACGAAACGGGAAGTAAATGCATACAAGGGAAAATACCATGAAATTTAAAGCATAATTTGTAGCAAAAAAACTGTAATAAAGAACTTGTAACTTGCTGGATCTTTAATCAAATCACTAGAATCAACCGATCCGATTTGGTCCAAAATTCAAAATTTTTCCTATTACATCTGTTCCCATTTTTATTTATCCTATACAAATGAGATATTGCACTTGAGCTAATAGCACAATTATTCTCAATTTGTAGTTTTAGCCTGTAGGGGTAGGCGGTCATTTTTTCACGTCTTGTATGTATATACAAAAATAAAAAAATAGGTTCACCCCCCAAAAAGTAAGGCTGGAGGGATGGGTTGTACAGGCAATGGAAACACGCCATTAAACATTCCTATAGGCACGGGTAATATGCTGAGAATTTCTATTTTCTCCAACTTCTCCACTACCAACCATTCGAATTCCTCGCATAATTTTGACCCCTTTGTATTGTAATGTATTTTTATACGGAACGTGACAATGTCTTTCCCATTTGCGATTCCTAGTATGGCTTTTGCGTAGATCCATACATACACACTTTTTATATTCTGGGTAAATCCCGCGGCTAGGATACTTGAGCTAATAAATTCTTATATTTTCTTTATAATACCTCCCCTTTTGTTCCTTTTCTATATGACCCTTGTCTTGTATGGGGAGAGAAAAGTGACTGAGGGGCACGCATTGAGAAATTCTGAAAGGAAACCATATAAAAATGCACAAGAAAGGATTGACAATGAGCTCTTGTTAATACAATCATTGTTGGTATTTTAATATACGCATACCTACATATGCATTTCCTAGTGTCATGTATTATGGGCAGAGAGAGGTATACCGCAGGGCCCAAGAGGGCAAAAAAGATAGAGAAAGAGAAATGAGAGAGATAAAGAAAGAGAAAAAGCGAGAGCGATAAAGAGAAAATGAAGACGAGAAAGGTATACACAAAGGATGAACGAGAGAAAGAAAGCAAGAAAGCCAGCAGAAAAAGCAATCACAGATAATATAAGGACATAGAAGGGGAGAGAAGAGCGCGAAATAGAACAGAAGAACAAAGAGGGAAGGAAAGAGAGATAGTGACGCAATCAGAGAGTGTAAGAGAAGGAGAGATAAAGAGCGAGGACTGAAGGAGACGAGACAGAAGGAGAGACAAAGAGGAGAGAGGGTGAGACATAAAGCGAACGAAGACGAGAAAAAGAGAAATAAGGACAGAGAGGCAGAGAGATAGGGAAAGAGAAAGAACGAGAGTGAGAAGGACGGAAGGAGAAACAGAGAGAGAGAGAAAGGCGAGATAGAGAAAGTTAGTATATGGAAAGAGACAGACAGAGAATGGCAGAAATCCGCAGAGAAAAAGAGAGGAAGAGAGAAAAGGGGAGAAATCAGAAGAGAAAAAAAAATAGGAGAAATCAGGAGAGAGAAGAAAAATAGGAGAAATCAGGAGAGAGAAGAAAATAGGAGAAATCAGGACAGAGAAGAAAATAGGAGAAATCAGGAGAGAGAAGAAAATAGGAGAAATCAGGACAGAGAAGAAAATAGGAGAAATCAGGAGAGA
>JAQGBT010005494.1:0-14218 GCA_034698585.1 Disparrhopalites patrizii
TTACCCAAGGTGGTGCATCTGTGAAAAAAATATCAGCTCCAAACGCGTTTTACATGTGGCGTACCTTACTTGTTAGATATGTGCCTAACGTCACTTTTCTCACAATCAGTGATTTATAGCAAATTAAATTCTACGATGCTAATACTCCATTATATAAATTGGCGATGGACGTATGTAGTCTGGCACTGAAATGTAATTCGAGCCTATCTTTATGCACTACGTTAGGATGATCCATGGCCTGTGGGACTTCAGGTGAAGAATGACATACATGCACTTGCTGGGTTATTCAAGGGAACTAAATCATTTTTTTTTTTATATGCATTAAATTGTTTTCATATGTAATGTATATGCAAATGTACAGGCTTTTGTAAATGAATTTTTGCTAGTATTTGAAGTACTTTGAGCATTTTGGCCTCAATCAAATAAATGAGTATAAATTAAGGAAGATACAATTTTAGATGCACTTTTATTGCGAATCTAACGCAAACTTTAGTGGTCGCATCGGTCCTAACATTTTTGTCAAGAGTTTTATTGAATTTCAAATTCGTGTCAGAGAACAACAAAGTACAATTACATTTTCTCCGTTCAAATTTTCAGTCAAAAATTTCCGCTAACGAATTTCACATTTTCTTTCTTTTAACTGCTTTCGCTGCGAATGCAGTTAAATCTTTAGTGTTAAAAATAAAAAACGGAAATCTTTATTCCCCAGCAACGCCAAATTTGTTGAAATTAGTCAAATTGTTTGAAATGTGAAAATATGAGCTTTTGGAATTTTGAGTACAAACGAAAATTTTTTAAAAACTTAAATAACTTTTTATATATTTTGGTTTACAATAATACAAGTATAATCTTCTTTTAACTGTGAAATCTTTTGTTTTCACTTTGTTTTTACTTTATCATCTGTTAACGATGGAATAAATGGATATACGATAGGAACATCTCATAGAAAATTCAGTAGACAAACTCGCTCACGAAAAATCGCTTCTTCAAACTGGATGAAATGTTTTCGCTGAAATGCTATGTACTAGATCCGCAATAAAACATCAGACAAAACCCCGTTTTTATATCTACATATGTTTTAACAATATCGTATACATCTGCTTGTCACATCAAATATCTGTTGCACCCTGTACATCCTAGCACAAATTGACACATACATAATATATGCCTACATATAAACAAACATACTATAAGTATGTGTACATAGAGAATAAATGTAATACACATACATGTAATTATAATATAAAATTTTAACATACATTTGGAGCTCCGAATGAATCGAATATTTTCAAGGTTTGGTTCGTATTCGATTCGAATTTGAAAATTCGACTTTAAACATCGCCGTTTAAGACCCAAAAGTGACTAAATGCACATAAAACTAAAGTTTTAAATACATTTGCTAAGAGTCGTTTACACCTTTTAGGCAAATTCCGATAAATAGAATCCAGTATTTTGTGAATTCCTATCCGTATTCCATTCGGATTGGCAAACAAATACTCATTCTAGAATTGTTTGGATTCGCTTTTGGAAGCAATTTCCGTTTTTACTTGTATACTCGTATTCGATTCGAATTGAACCTAATCCACAACATTTGGATTCGATTCGGTTTGAATTCGGTTCGAATTCGAATACCTGAATAGTATTCGTATTCGTTCGGAGCTTTAAATTATACATTAGAATAACGTATGAATGGTTCAGCTCCAAAAGGTTTTTTAAATGTAAGTTTTAACATCAAACAAATATCTGGATCAATTGCCGGTACAATTTTTAGCAATCTTCGGTTGACAAAAATATTCTAAATGTTCCTTTATTTTCTCCATTAAATACACATACTGAAGAAGATACATTTTAAAATCTTAATTTTTTTAAATTGGTCCAAATAATGGACTGAAATCATTTTGCAACTTCAATCTCCAAAATTACATTGGTATGTGCAGATACACTTAACATAATTGCCTTATACAGACGGTATACACATATTATTTGAGTTAAATATGTATTTATTATTTCAATTTACTATTTGTTATTCCAATTTATTATTTATTATTATTTTATTACAATTATTTATTATTAATTAATTTATTATTTATCTAGGAATCCACGTTCCCCTCATCTTGATTCTTCTTGAAGCTCACTTGCACGGATTTGACATCATGCCATTTGTTACTATTCCCACCCCCCAGATGATTCTCGGCGGCCCTCGGGACCCGGAAGCTCCTCCCCCCGCCGCTAAAGGAATGGAAGTCACTCCCCCAAAAGAATTCCCGGAAGTAGTCACAAGAGCAGGAGCAGCCCCAACAGACCCTGAAAAATGCCCGGCGGAACCGGGCATTAAAAAAGGCGTAGAGGAGGGGATTAATACAGGAATTGGAGGCGCCCATCCACTGGGCGATGGGCATTACCCAGCTCATCCTCTCCTTCTCCTCCGTGTCCACCCCGTAGAGTTTGAGGCGGGTAAAAATGACGTAGAGAGGGAGCCAACAGACGATGAAGACGAAGACGACGACCATGAGCATCTTCAGGACGGCCACCTTCGCCTTCTCATGGACGAGGGCAATCCGGGAGACTTCCGAGGAGTCATCCTGCCACCACATCCGGAGCCAGATGGAGAAGTAACAGAGGGAGATGATGCCGAGGGGGAAGAGGTAGAACAAGATCAGATTTACCACCACGAAATAAACACTTCCATCCATGCCCTCCGGCCATTTTTCTACACAGAAGTCCAGGGAGGGCCTGGCGGGGTCGGCCTGACGGATGTCGAAGAAAAGGAGCCAAGGGAGGGCCAAGGTCATGGCCCAGATCCAAATCAGGAGAATCACCATGATGGCCCTGTTCTTGTTGATTTGAGAGCGAAGTGGGAACCAAATCACTAGGAAACTTCAGAAAGAAATTGCATTTTAGTGGAAAAAAAAACATTTTTTTAAACAATGTACAAATTAAACGACAATAGACGCCTCTGTGTTCTGGATTCTCAAGATGATAGCCAATGCATACAGCGACTGTGGAATAGGTATATGCGTACCCCTGACATAATACAGTCAACTCTCTCTATAAGGGTTTAGGAAAAAGAAGCCAGAAAACCGTTATAACGAATAGCCGGTACAAAAAAAACCGTTAAAAAACGGTTTTAGCGTGTGAAGGCGTGACCTAAAACCGTTATAGCAAAAAGACATTTATGGCGGGGATTCAGAAATTTTAAAAAACCGGTATAGCGTGCGAGGGCGTGGCTTAAAACCGTTATATCAAAAGACATTTATTGGTCGGGGATTCAGAGCTTCCCCAGTACAGTGGACTCTCGCTATAACCCTGACGGGAAGGACAAAAATGGTTGTTATAT
This sequence comes from Disparrhopalites patrizii, assembly GCA_034698585.1. Lineage (NCBI taxonomy): Eukaryota > Metazoa > Arthropoda > Collembola > Symphypleona > Sminthuridae > Disparrhopalites > Disparrhopalites patrizii. The sequence continues at coordinate 3,338 of JAQGBT010005494.1, forward strand.
GGAACATTTAATATGTACACTACATATACGAAGGGCTGAAAAGTAATGTTGTTATAGAGAAAAAGTTGTTATAAATAAATAAAAGTTGTTTAAATAAAGAGAGTTGTTATAGAGAGAGTCCGCTGTACAACGAAAAAACCGTTGTAACATAACCGTTATATAGGAAGATTTTAGCATGGAAATGGTCTCGGGGGGTTTGTGAACACCGTTATAGTGCGAAAACCGTTATAACGAGGTCTGTTATAGAGAGAATTGACTGTACGAAGTCTATAGAAGCAAATGGGATTGAGGACGCACAAAGTAGCTACTTTTCATTTCGAACGGCCTAGAACTCGTGTCTGAATTTTTCGGCCGAACTCCGTCAGCCGATGGCCCCGCGCCAGAAAAAAACATGTAAATCTTATTTCGAGACCATTTCAATGCTAAAATCTTCCTCTATAACGGCTATTTATTACCGGTTTTTTCGTTAGACCGCGGAAGCTCTGAATCCCCGACCAATAAAATGTCTTTTGCTATAAAGGCTTTAGGCCAAGCCCGCACATGCTATACCGGTTTTTTCACATTTCTGAATCCCCGCCATAAGTTCCTTTTTGCTATAACGGTTTTAGGCCACGCCCTCATTTCGCTATACCGGTTTTTTGGTAATTTCGAATCCCCCGCCATTAAAACCTTTAAAACCTTATACCGCGGTTATTTGTTATAACGGTTTGTCTGGCTGCTGTTTGCTAAACCGTTATAGAGAGAATTGACTGTACTTATTTTGTTGTCGGAAGTATTTTTGAGTGCATTCCTATACTAATGGATTTGATGCTGCTGCAATTTTTTCTTCCACATCTCCAATTGTATTTCAAACTACATATTTTGGTTCCAAATTCGAAAGCTCGTATTACCGATCCATGGAAATGGCCACGAGGGAATAAACGGACGCACACACAGTCACTCCTTGGACGTACGGCACAGTCTTGCAGAGGAACCAGCCCATAATCCAAGCTAAATAAACAATAAAAAATCCCATTAAATGTGTATCCACAAAGCGCTATCAAGCAGAGATTTTCATATATGTATGCATATCAAACCCGAAAACATCCCACATGTTTTTGCCATATATGTATAGATAAAATAAAGAAATCGCAGTAACTAAATTTCCCTCGAGAGTAATCCCGTTATTGTTGGAATATGTGCGTGTCGACTTTCCCCAATTTGGTTTTCAAAGGACCGTTTTATTCCTGAATCTTTTTAGTATAGTTTTTTCCCTTTTCCAAAGTCCCATACAATTGTTTACGAACTCTGGATGCAACCACAATTTCTCATGGTAGGCAGGAAGCAGTTTATATGTAAATAATGTGTGGAAGTTAGTGTCTTTGTAAATTTCCGTTACACTCAATATCTTCACCTTGCCCGCACGTTTTTATCTTCCAGAGATTCTGTATATCCTCAGAAAAAGTGGGAGTAGTGGCTTACTTTTTCAAGTCAATACAATGAAGAAGAAATGTTTGGGTATTTTCTTTTTATGTACATATTGCTTTCACTCGCCTTTTGTAAGCTCCCGTTGCCAGGCTACAAATAAGGCGGATTCAGTCGGCTGATATTCGTGCTAATGTTTTATATTTGTTTTTTTTTACTCTTTCCTTTGTTTCTCCCACTCGCTGTAACTTACTCTCTCATCATTTATTTATTTATAGACGGTAAAGCTCCCTTTTTTTATTTGGTTAATAGTCTACTGTTCACTCTTTAGCATTTTTCCTTTGCCGTGCGGCTCTATTTAGAAGTTTATAATCCCATTTCACTCATATATGTACATATATGTATTCTCTCGTCCTATTTTAATGTCTTTACCTTGTTTTAGTATTTTTATTTTCCTTTTGCTTTATTTCCCTCTTTTCTCTTTTGCTTTCTTTCCCTCGTTTCCCTTTTGCTTTCTTTTCATGTTTTCCCTCGTGCTTTCCATTTCTCTTTTCGCTTTGCTTTCTTTTCCTCTTCATGCTTTATTTTCCTATTTTTCTTTTGTTTTTCCATTTTGCTTTCTTTCCTTTTTTTCCCTCTTGCTTTCTGTTTATCTTTTCCCTTTTGCTTTCTTTCGCTCTTTTTGCTTTCTTTCCTTCTTTCATCTTTTGCTTTCTTTTTCTATTTTGCTTTCCTTTTCTCTTTTCCCTTGTGGTTTCTTTTTCTCCTTTTACGTTTGCTTTCCTTTTCTCCTTTCCTTTTTGTTTCTCTTTCTCTTAATCACGTTTGCTTTTTGTCCCTGTCTTGGATTTTCTTTTCTTGTTATCTCCTGTCCGCTTACTTACTCTCATTTTTTTCGCTCCTCGTTTTTCTCTCTCTTGTGATTTCTCAAATTATTTCTAATGCAATCTGTCATAATTTGTAGCGTAAAATAAACGGAAAATCAATGCATAAAATTATAAATTGACTCCGCAACTCTGATTTGGCAAAAATCGATGCTTTTGCGGAAGAAATAGTTATATTACTGCCAATTGAAAAAATCATCGTTACAATACCTTGATTTTGACTAGAAAAAACTTGCCCGAAGGCGGGAATTAGCAACATAATGAAGGAAATTTCGAATACCAATAAAGTATCGGAATCCAAATGTCAAATTTTGAATGCGAATTTGAATTTCTAATGTTTTTGTAAATATAAATTCCAATTAAAATATTTTTCTGACAAAATAATGGATACTAATTCCGACTAAAAATTAAAATACTGAAAAGTAGGAATATAATTCCAATTTAAATTCGAATATGGATTCGGATGACATACCTTGGTAAGTATGAAATACGATATGATGTTTGCCAAATGGACCTGAAACGTTTTGGAACTATATTCTCCAAACATTCAGTTGCAATTCCGTGCCGTGGAATATTTCCTTTGTGTCCTCATGTACTTCCAGTAATGCGTATGTATACACATACACTTACAATGGCTTTGGGGCCCTCTTAGGACAGCACAAAGACAAGATTTTCATTTTCTCCAAAACTGCAAGCTTCTGTGTATTACCTCTGGGTATTTTTGCATGGAATTTTCCGGCACAAACTCATTAAATCCCGTACAATATGATAACTCCTTATAAAATACGAGTGCACTTTCCGTCCTTTCTAGGCACCATTCTCTCACTTCAAACGTTGTGACACAAATACATGTTGCAGAAGCAAAAGACTTACACAAGGCATTACGTATATAAAAGAAAAATATTATTCGTAGATAAAAACTATACAGGAAATGAAGAAATTCATGAGATGGAGATGTGGGCACTGACTTTTTCCCAACAAAAATACCTTCTTTGTGTGCCTTCGTCCTACTTTTTATTTTTTCTGGCTTTCTTTCTCTCCTTTTCCACGTATCTTTTGTCCTTGTTACGGGAAAAGCAGTTTAGTTTTTTTTTCGGGATGGACCCCGACAGGAGACATGTGGGGCTTTCCCTCCTACTTTCCCTTTGAAATGGAGTGTCCAGCGACAGAGTGGAGAATCGTAAGTTTTTATTTATACGAAAAATAAGATCTTTTTCCTATCCTCTCTCCTTTTTATTCTAAAAAGCCTCCAATTCTTTTTTCGGGGAACTCGGCTTGTAGAAGCGGGTATTACATTTCCTTCTGTCAGGATGAGTTCAGCAACGTGTAGTGACAGATTTGAATGTGGTTGGGTGCACATGCTCATCTGATGAGAAAATGTTTGGAATTTCGACAACCTATCAAAGCCCGTACTTAATTCTTTTGTCTTCATCGGTCATAAATCTACGGGCTGTTTGATGTCATCCAATCATCCAATAATTCTAAGATGTACAGTGGAGTCTCTCTATAACAAGTCTCTTTATAACAAAATTTCTATGTATAACATTATTTTTCCGCCCTTCGTACATGTAATGTACATATTTAATGTTCTATATGTAGGTATATCAAAATTTCCCAGTAACAATATTTTTTCCTTTTCCCTACAGTGTTGTTATAGAGAGACTCCACTGTACTGTAAATTACGTGAGTTTCCCTTTCACCGTGATAATTCAACTTGAAATATAAAAAATGGTAAATCAAACTGAAACAAAATATATGCATATGCATAGTGTATGCGTATACTATCTTCAATATTCGTACTCAGACTGTAATTTAAAAATATACATACAGTGGAGTCTATATATAACACTGAAGGGAAGGGCAAAAAATATTGTTACAAGGAAATGTTGTTGTTGTTATATAGAACATTAAACATGTGCTTTAAAAATATGTATGCGGGGCTGGAAAAATAATGTTGTTATAAAGAGACTTGTTATAGAGAGACTTTACTGTATATCGATGCTTTTAATAACATTTGTTTTCTACCAAATGCTTCCGCTCTTTAATACAAAATTGACGAAATTACAAAATCATGAATACATAAATATAATTTCACAGGGAGTCTCTCTATAACAAGTCTCTTTATAACAACATTTCTGTATATACAGAAATGTACAGAAATGTACAGAAATATACAGAAATTGTTATATATAACAATATTATTTTTTGCCGACATTCCTACATGTAACTTACATATTTTATGTTCTATATAATAAGCTTTCCAAATAACAATATTTGTTCCTCTTCCCTTCAGTGTTGTTATAAAGAGACTCCACTGTATAGTGAAATTATGGATTTCATTTCCGTTATTATTGTTATTAATTCTAGATTTGGCCGCAACAAGGGAGTGCTTTCTGGCATTTGTCAGGTAATTTTGGGATTTGTTTTTCTTTTAGTTTTGCGTCCAACAATCCTACCTTTGAGTCGAACGTCCGCATCAATCCTTTTAAGCATGGCAATACAATTATATTAATTATAATTATTATGCATTTGTTATGCAACAATAACTGAATAATTAAATACCATGATTATTATTTTATTATTGTTGCTTCCATACAAAGGCAATGGGTCGATGAATAAATAAAGAAAAAGAAGAAAACAAGAAGAAAAGACCTGTGTACAGGTCCAAGAAAACGTGCTGATTTTTTTGCGTGAAAAAACTATCAAATTATATATATATATATATATATATATATAAAATTACATGCTTACGTAATAGGTCATAAAATACAACTGGCAAGACCAGGGGCACGTGCAAATTTACTGAAGAGGGAATTCCCGGAGGAATTAAATCGCCTCAACCTTCCATTCCGAGGCGTCGGGGAGCACTCAAATAAAAACTGATCTTACAAACGTAAAATGTGGCATTCTAATATCCAGAAATTATGTCATGGCAAAATTTAGCTCATTGTTTTCTGAACTGAATTAAGTTGCAGAATTTCTGCAAGGTCCACCCTCGTTGATTGAATTTTCGTGTTAGGTAATTTTATCAATCCGTATGATATCATCTTCTTGCTTTCCAAAATAAAAAGTTTTGAGATAAACGTGTTGACTGAACGTATTGACTGAACGTGTAAAGAATGTATTTGTGTCCGCCTCATTCACACGAATAATGCCTATAGTGTAGTTATATAGAACTATATAATTACATAAGTTAGACATGCCTTTATACAAGGAGAAAGAGAGAGAGAAGAAATATAAAGCGCGTGTCAACCACCCAATTTGCTGAGTAGAAAGTTTCATCAGTGCTGGCTAAATTTTAATTTGTATAAATTATATTTGCTTCATCAAAAAAAACTCATACGACAACTGAAATCGAAAAACTGTCAATAATTTACTTTTCACAAATTCCTTTTTCATCATCTGCATAAACAGCTGTTCAGAGCTAAATACTGATTGAAGATCAAACCGAACAACAATTTTGTAGGAATTTCTATACCATAATCTACACAAAAGCCGAGCCAGATGTGAATTTCCCTGAAAAGAAATTAAGTCTAAATTATAGTCACTTTTTATATAGATTTCAGTATACTGCGAAAAATTAATTCCAACAGCAAATTTTGACGATGTCCTGGCATGTTTGGTTTCTCACAGCAATTTTGGGCAGCTTTCCATCCGGCCCAATTATTTCCCTTGTAGAAGGTAAACTTTAATTTTTAAAACACTAAATTTAATTAATTCACAGCCTATACGAGTCTGAGACCAAGTTTACAGTTGAACTATATGCATTTCAATTTGCATTTGTTTTAATAAAATGATTTTATTTTTCAAATGCAGGCTCACCAGTAATAAAGCCCATCAATTTCAATTGTTACAACGAAGCCTTCTATGTCGGGCTGTTTTGGAACGAACCCGGAGATTTCCCGCCGGAAGGATTGGAATGTAACTGGTACTACTATTGCAATGCCACCAGTGTGGAAAAACAAAAGGCTGAAAGATTCAGTTGTGTGGAAGCAGATAAAACCAAGCCCAACTTTGACCCGCAAACCTGCACTTGCGTCGCATCCGACGAGCCTTGCAAGACCAGTTCTCCTCCTAAATTTTGTATGATTTCAACTGAAACATTTTGCCAGCTTGGTTGGCTTTATTGGCATTGTGTGATAAATAATTTGCGTGAGCCCGAAAACATTTGTCTGCCAATTTATTTTAGCGAAAGCAAATCTAGCTTTGCAAATTTATTTGAGTAAAAGCAAATCTAGTTTTGCAAATTTATTTGAGCAAAAGCAAACGTAGTCTTGCAAATTTATTTCAGCAAAATCAAACGTAGTCTTGCAAATTTATTGGAGCAAAAGCCAATTTAGTCTTGCAAAATTTGAGCAAAAGCAAACATAGTCTTGCAAATTTATTTGAGCAAAAGCAAATTTATTCTTGCAAATTTATTTGATCAAAAGCAAATTTAGTCTTGCAAATTTATTTTAGCAAATTGTTTTAAATTTATTTACAAATTTAATAAAGCCAACTGCGCCCGACCGTACGTCCTAAACGACCCGGAGATATGTCGTAGCTGGGGAAACTCTGGACGCTTTGTCATGCGTGATCTCGCAAATGTGCAAGAGCCTACCAAGTACTGGAAATGCGCAGATTTTAATACCACGGCAACATACGCTATAGAGGATGTGTGCCCTGTCAGACAAATTTTTAGCCTGAAATCTTGCAGGTGTGAAAGCCAGAATAAGGAAGATATATTGGAGTTCAACAAACATCCAATTAGTAAGATTAAAATTTGCTGGCCAATACTGTCCTCTCATATACAGTGGAGTCTCTATATAAGCAGTCTCTTTATAACAACTTTCCTATATAATAACATTATTTTTTCTGCCCTTCGTACATATATAGACTACATATTTTATGTTCTATGTAACAAAGTTTTTCTGTAACAACATTTTTGCCCTTCTCTTCAGAGTTGTTATACAAAGACTCCACTGTAGCTTTTATGAAGCACCCCAGACAACATTTGAAGACAAATTTAAAACTTTTTATGCCGGGCGCAGATCATTTTCGATGTGCACCGCCATACAGATTGCCAAAGACGGAAGTTTGCCTGGATACAATTGGTTCTGCATATGTTGGGCAGTTTCCGAATTACGACAGTAATGAGCAGAATCAGTACTACGAGTGCCTAACTACGGATGCGCAAGACGGTCCAGAAGTCCTTCTGAAAACGTGCGCAGCCACATACGTATTTAGTCTGGACACCTGCGGCTGCGTCAGCCGCAATGATTATGACATTAACAACAACTACTTCATGCCTGGTAACGTCAAGGCTCCAAACAAATTGCCGTAGCAACAACCATAAATGAATATTCAGTTTCTAAGTTTTTCGTTTGCATTTCAGATCGGTACAAGTGCGCAAAATTACTGGCACAACATCACGTTTAAAATTCTATGCGCATGCGCGCACTTACAATTCTCCCCAGCAAACTGAACTGGTGCCTCGATATAAACAATATATTTGAACTTTTTTTCTGATATTACATGTTCCATTTCAAGTCTATTTAATTGTGCATAGCTTGGAATTTGCTATTCAAGATCAAACGCAATGAGGGTCATGTGATAAAATTTGTTAGCATTAAACCTGATTGCCTATATATAGGTACATCATTAACATTTTTCATGTGATTAAACTGCTACCGTTGAAAAATTTTCTGGCGGTTTGGTTGGGAAAAAAAGATCTATAATCAACAAATTAGAAGTATGACCCAAACGGCATATCGTCGGCTGTTTGGGTCAAACTTTGTGTTGAATCAAAAGCTGCTACCCAATGCACATATTACTATGTATATCTAAGGTAATTTTTTCCCAGTAGTCCCGAACATTTCTGTACACATTAAGTACCCGTAACAGAGCTGGCAAATAATATACTCGAGCTATTTTAAATACACAATTAAAAAGATTTTGGCACCTGGAAAAAGTATTATAATTAAAATTTCCTAAATATATATTATATACCTGTTTGGTATTAGATTCCTTATATGTAATTGACTTTTACTATTGCTCAAACGTATGGGTACATTGGTACATATTTACTCCGACTGCTGCGTACAAACGATTTCTGCATACAAATACCAAATGCTCTTTTAAGGTATTACAATTTATGGAAAATGTATAAATTTTCCATTAATTTAGTATCTTATCTTATTACAAATACCATACTGACAATGATATCTACCAGTGAGGGTGAAACTACCATATTTTTGGACCCAAAATATACGACGTTTTGAATACAGCTTTTTAGCTCTTACGAACCATAAAAATGCCCCCTGAATCAGTCTGCCCTACAAATTCATTAACTTTAATGGCGCAATCCAGAAATCTGTGATACAAATAATGATTCACAAAAGGTTTACGTTACGTACGCAATCAGCAATTTAATAGGCGGTGCCCAGGGCCGCAAAATATTAAAATTACCCAGCCGCCGGGAACTAATTCACGGTTTCTGCACAAAAGTTTCCTGCTTGTTTAGCGAAAATCCTTGAAAACGAAGCCTCTCGGACCCACAAAGTGACAAATTTTCTATCGTTGCATCGAACTTCTGTTCAATTATTGTGGTCTTGCAGGCATCCGAGCACAAAAAGTAGAAACATTTCGGGAAAAAGATCGTATCGAGTCCGGAAGCACGGGATTATGATAGCAAATTTTCAGGAGAATTGCAAGACTTTGCAAAAGGTCATTCTTAAGTCTTTAGACTTTTTTAATGTTAATTTGCCTAGTTATTGGCCAACGTTGAAAACGGTTGACCGCAGTGAAATGTTTTGCAATATTATTCAGTTGTGATCATGCATATACGACTGGATACTGCCAAATATTCCAAATATACGGTGGTCGTATATTTTGAATTTCACATACGACTCGGACCTCAAATATACGTTGGTCGTATATAATATACGGGATCTGGCGGCCTTAAGCGTGGGTACTCAGTTCAATTGTGTATCTAATTCGTATTTCGTCTGACCTCTAGTATAACCCATAGCATTTTCAAAGACGATCAATGCATTCTTTTCATATTACACGAAATATCCGAATCGGTGTTCTTACATATATTTGAATACTGATCCGAATTTACGGGAGAAATTCGAATAAAATTTTTAAAACGTTCTGGCACTTGCTTCACGTTAAGAATACGCCGCTTTCCTAGTCTATTGTTCGGACTATATTTTCCAGTTTTTCTTAATTTTGAATGATTTTATTAAAGTAGAAATCATAAAATACACGATTGAAAAGGAAAATTTTTGGTTGTGGGCAGAATACGTTTGTCAATACACAAAATCTATATACGTATGTATAGCTTAAAATCGGTGAAATTTGTAAGACATACATAATGCGCAAATTTTTAAGATACACATAATTAGTTATTTTGAGATGAAATTTGTTTATTCATAAATTTGTAAGATATAATTAGTACTTTTTAGACAAAATTGTGCTACACGCAAATTTTTAATATATAATTATAGTTATTTTGAGATAAAATACTGCTAGGCAAAAATTTGTTAGTTATTGTTATATATTTTTAGGTGAAATTTGTCTAAGCGCAAAATTAATTTTTGATCAAGTAAAGTGTGAATTCTAGCTTTGTGTATAGTTAAACAAACGTTTCTAAAAAAATTGTTTTTCATTACGGAAAACGTAATGTCTGTCACCAAACCAAAAACGAGTAAGCAGAAATCATTTCCGAAGTGTACTAAATTCAAATATAAACAACGCTACCTTCTACAAATATGGATTTTGAACAAGTACAAATTGGAAGTTGTGGCTGCCACCAAGCGGCACTTTGGACAATTTTGGGAACAAATTTGGAATAAAAATGACGGACGCCACGCGGACAGGATCGACGCCAATGTTTTTACAGAAAATCCCCGTGAGCAACACGGGACTTCCAGCGGGGTCTATCTCACCACAGACGACATGTGGATGACCTTCCACGTGTTTCGCCATATGTCCTCGTGGGGGCTATTGCCATTCCGTTTCGACAACACAGCCGGGAGCGCCAGCCCCAATTCTGATGATGAGTTAAAGCGCTGGCAAATGTTAATAACTGCCTACATCGTAGTCTGTCTGTCCAAGTACATATCGATGGTTTACGTCATAGCCAAAGCCATATCCGTTCCACCTTTCCTCCTGGCGTATCATGGGATGATTTGCATCGGAGAAACGTTTTCCCTCACCGTTGTCTCCACCATCCTCTTCAAGAATTTGGATGAGCTGATTTTCTTCATGAATGTATTTAACACCTGTATTTCCCCTGGAGAATCCCGTCCAAGCTCTTGGGGAAGCTTCAAGAAACGAGGAATTTCCCTTTTAAAAAGCGGAAATTTTCCAAGTCTCCTTCAATTTGTCTACACCCAACTCGCTGGAGGACTCGCGGCCGTTTGGCTGATGAATTGCATCATCCTTTTGGCTTTCCCTGATGCATCTTGCTGGCTTTATTTTCTTATTCCTGCGGTTTGTAAGTCCTGCATAGTGTTTGTTTTCTGCGTTTGCGTTGATACGCTGGCATTCTTTTTACATATGTTGCATCCGCTCCTCTCGGGATACATTCAAGCGGCCATTATACCCC
>JAQGBT010005495.1:0-14216 GCA_034698585.1 Disparrhopalites patrizii
ATCAGGGTGGTCACGGCTATTCTTGTGTAGATAAAAGGCCAGCAGATGTTTCAGTCCTTTTTTGCCAAATGGTCACGGACTGATGTGGTGCATTACTGCTCTGCAATGTGTGTACCTATGCGTATATTGAGCTGAAAGTTGACCGGTGTTGACCACAATGTTTGAGGTGCCTGCTCAATGCTCCCACTCAAGGATTACCCCACTCAAGAAAGTTTTGACAAATAGTTGCAGGGTAGAGCTGATAAATAAACATTATTTCAGTAAATCCACAGGTCAGCGTTTAAAATGGACGTCCGCACGAACTCCTGTAGTCGACAAAGAACAAATAAAAGGTTACAATGAACAATATCATCAGCATATTTCTCGAATTACAGATATTCTTCTGGCTTCAATCCATATGCTGCGGCGCTCTTCGGCTTCAGAGCGTGTCCCACATCAGGTTTTTTACTTGTTTACTTACTCCTTTAAACACAGGCTTTCTTTCTTGCTTAGTTACCTCCCTGCTTTCTTTTTTCCCACTGGCCCTGTCTTATCTATTTCTCCATTTCTCCGGTCTCTCGTTTGTTTAATTCATCCGCTTTCTCTGTTATTACATTTCTATGCTTTCTATCTTGCTCATTGTTCTTGCTCTTGCCTTTGTTCACTCCTTTAATTTGGCTTGAGTCCACTATGCATGCTTTCGCATGGCGATGGCTGACTTTTCGTGGTTTGCCTTTTCTTCCTTTTTAGTTTTTATCCATTCTTGTCCCTTATTTTTTTCGCATTCATTTTCCTTCCGTCATTCTGCTTATGCTTGTGATTTCTCTCTGACTTGCGTTCTCCCATTCATCATCCGTTATGTGCTTTACGATCTTCTTTTTTTATCGATTCATTTTCGTTGACATGCCTTCCGTTTTTCATGTTTTGCGGAATTTACATATTCCCTTTATGAATATCGACTATTCTCCTCTCCCGCATCTGCGCTTTATTATCTCAATCTACTTTCTTGCTTCCATTATTTCTTCTCCGTGTCAATTAGTCTCACATATCATGTGAGCACATATCATGTGAGCACATATCTAAGGGTTCACCTTGCTTTTGGTGCTAAAAACCCGTTTTCAGCCAGATTATACCATGTTAATTGATGGATGACTGCAATTTTGGCGATTGTGTAAGAGTGTACGTATTTTTAATAAAATAGTGGTATAAAAGACAAGATATAATATAGTAATTCCAACGAAGAGCATGCTTTTGAAACATGTAGATATCTCAGAAGTCACGCATATACATACATACATTCATGTGTATGAATTACTGGATTCATATGTGTATGTATACAAGGTGTGCCCACAGTTTCAGACTGCAACTACAAAGGTGCGGATTTCTGCATAGCTTTTGTTGCACTTCCTTTTCAGGAAATGCAAAGGTGACCACAATCAAATCAAATAGAGTTCAAAACTGTGTTTTTCCATTCTCATCTCAGTCTTTTATTGTGAAACCGGCAACTGGTGAAATGTTTCATTGAGAGCGAGTGGATGATAATGGAAAGACAAATTCTTGCTGGTTGTCTGCTGGAGCTAGCAGTAGATGTTTGGGAAACATTGAACGCAAACCTCGTCTGTCTCTCGATGATCGAGCATATTTACTTTGTAATATTTACTTTGTAATATGGCACGTAAATCTTCGTAGATTACTTGACCTCCATGCCTTATGGCACCCAGCAAATAATGTGGTTTTACCAAGTAGTGTGGAGACAATGGTATTGTAATGCACCAGGTCCATCTGTATTTATTAATTTGGCCGGGGTGACGAGAAATCGAGGCGAGGAGTTCACTTACGTAAAAATGGCAGACGTCATTCTTATTTTTTGGGATTGGGATTCATAGAAATTTATGCCTGTTCTATATTTTCTACAGGCAAAATAATTGGTTTATAATCAATTAAACCGAGAATTTGAAGCGAAGGGCATTTTTAAAGCTTCCCAAGGCAGCAATCAATTTATTTTATAAAGACAACCGCGGAAATAGTATATCCGCGATGACGGTAGCTCATCTCAGAAATTTTCGTCTAAACGAGCTAATTTTTCTGCTGCAATGAGAAGACCTTCAAAGTATTAGTTTGAACATCAGAGCAAATTAAAAAACCATTCTCGGGTTTCATGGTCGGAAATTAATTTTTACTGCGTCATTTATCCAAATCTACAATGATCATTCGATCCAGAAATGAAACCAGAAATGAAACTACTATAAAAGGGTGAAAAATGCTGAGTACACCTTCGCATTTAAAAATTTCCTTTTAATCTAACACTTTCAGCTTCTCCAAGGTTTACGGAGCTATTTTCAAAAACATAGCCATATATTAATTCCAATCATCCTCTAATAAATTAATTTACAGATAAAAATTGTAAAACAAAAATTTCGAGGAGTCCCTTGAAGGTTTTGTATTCGTATTGAGTTCCTTTATATCAGTCTAGCAAGTGGAAATGTCCTTGCATTCCTGGGTACTTGGCATCTTTGTTTGCTTAGTGATTGCAGGAGCGGATGGAATGTCTATGAGTGGAGGATCCGAGTCCATCGAGGACACCATGCCATTCCTTCCAACGGACCATGGCATCTTCGAAACTGAGCAAGGTCAAGGGCGGCCGTGGGGTAAGCAAGATGAGTCTAAAGACAAGGACTCTGGGTGGATGAGTCATGCCAGGTGCATTTGGAGAAGAAAGTTGAACATGGATTTCGGCAAAAGAAGCAGCCTCAACTCCTTCGGTAAGCACTATTTGATATTTTTACAGCTAAAAGCAATATAAGAAAAAACATTTCGATCAAGGAAAAAATAATCGAATACTGTGTTATGACACTTGCTGTAAATGTGTCAGACAAGTAAAAGAAAAATGCTTCGCTTTATACTACCGGTACAACATACACTTGAGACGTTAATCCGACAGGCTAAGTGTGTACGGGCTACTTTTGCTCATCCTTTCCGCCGTCGAAAATGGACAAATAAAATGTTTATCATATCACGACGCGAATTCCCACGGGATTGTGTGCGTCTTTTCCTTTAGAAAGAAACAGAAAAAACATTTCTCGGAAACAGCAGACCATTAAAATACGAGGACTTAAATACCTTTCCACTGGCTTTTCACAAAGATATTCATGATGACACTTTTGCTGGCAAATAATCAATTGTAAAAAACGAATCCAAAGTGGACGGGAAGAGATAAAAAATAAGAGAGACTTCTCAGAAATTAAATTTGATGGGGATGGTTTTGTTGAAATAGGAGGAATCGGGATGGGAGACTACTTTCTTCTGCGAGGTCGTGGTCGGAAGGAAGCAGCACCCGGAGCTACTCAAGAGAAAGAGGAGACACCGTTGATGGTGCACCACATCTCCGCCATCTAATTCTTTGAGATGTAACTTCCTGCCGTGGAAATACAATTGGTCGAGAAAAAGCCCAAAACGTTTGCTTTCACCGTGTTAGCGTACGCTAGAGAAAGTCTTTGTGAAGGTGTACCACCTATATAGATAAATAGATACGGCATCAGACCGATCGTAGTTAAATGATTGCCTTAGCGTTAGTTTTTAGAGTTGTATTCGTTCAGTGTGCAATTGTTGCGCACTGGATAAATGTATTAGTACTCTATTTGTCGTTTGAGTGGTGGTGAGGAGATATAAAGAAATAACAGCTTTGTGTACTGTATGAGAATATTACATGAAAAATCGCACTCTTCCCTTGACATAGATGTTTCTCACATAGCTTATGAGATTCGTCTCAAAAGGTTTGCTTTGTGACAGGGTAGACTTTGTACGTAGATGGACATAGAAAAAAAGTCACACACACAGTGACATTCCTTTCACTTATTGCTTTAAATCGTTAAACAACGCAAAATGCGTTACTGAAAATGATACGATGCTAATTATGGGCGAAATACTTGACCACTATAATTAATTGTAAGCAGAATGCAAGGCCTTTCAAGGCGATTAGAAACAATAAAAGTATAGTAAAAATGCAACAAGAAATACTTCTGTCATTGAATAATGTAGATTTGTAACATACTAAACATAAATTCCACAAGAAAAAAATCTTGACAAAAAAAAAACAAACCATGAACCCTTCATCTCACCCCGCATTTTAGAAACCGACTTTGTCTTGCATTTATTGGTAGCTTGTTCTGTTACGAAAGCTGGTGAATTGGTGAATGTTGTCCATTTGTCTAAGCTTTCAATAGTTTATCATTGCGTTTTTCGGTCTATCAAATAAAGCTCTACAATACATACATATGTATGTAAGTGTTAACGCTATCCAATAAACGTGTACAGAGTTTCTTATAGAGCAAAATTGGTACATGTATTTTTAGATTCATCATGATATGGCATTTCGTATCATAACATATTTTAGGCAGTTTTTCACTGTTTCCGATAAAAAACTCTCTTCATTGAATTGATGAAAGTTTCCTCTCTCTTCTTGATACGGAGAAACGACCATAACTAGGCCAGTTCTGGTTGGGTTGAGTTGCGCATTTGCTACCCTAGTATCGACCGAACATATACCCTGGCCCTTCTGTTTATAATCTTCTCAGCACATCACTCGACTCCATAATAAATAATAACAACAAAGTTTACACGCACATATATTGTTGCTCACTTATTATTATGAAGTTAACGTTTTCATTGCAATACTTTATGACAAGGAACGACTGGATACAGCTATCGACGTATCGCAAAACAAAATCAACGCCCAACTTTTTCTTAATTCAGAAACTTGCTTCCCATCTTTAATTCTTTTAACACCGGTTGCACAAAACATTATTCCAGTAATTTCATTAGACTTTAGCTTTACGCGTGTATAATGCACATACACTTGCTGGTAATTATTACTTGTAAAAAATGAAACACATATATATATATACAATACACTTTTGGAGCTCATTGAGCTAATCATTGAGCTAAGGATTCTTGAAACCAGAGCAGATACAATTCAAGTGTACATTAAATCCTCAGAGCCTAACCCCACAGCCTACCTTTCAACCTTTCAGTCCAGCTATTTGACATTTTCCATATTTTTGTAAACTTGTTCCTTCTTTGACACTTGCACGCTTTGTTTCCAGGTATTACTGTTAATTAATTAAAACTATTTCTTAATCGATATAAGCATTCCCAACCCGCGCTTGTACGTTCTTTTTATTATACATATAATTTACTATACTTAATGCTTACAAAATCTACTGGATACTGATTGACTCATCCTACCCCTCCACAGGCTTTAATCAGCGCCATTGCGCTATACAAAAACGATGATTACATTACGCATATTTAAAAATTCTCTAGACTTAGACATTGACTACGCATCATTGATGCGTAGTATTTAAAATCAGACAGAACAAAGTTCCCTAGATTGGTTCACCGTGATGAATGCATATAAAATCAATATGTATGCAAATTCTTCACGATCTTTTTACACCTATACCAATAGAAATGAATTAAATATACTTACGTTAAATAGGCATGTAGTACGTGTGATAGATATTTTATGGATACATGTATGTGATTAAAAACTTTGGACAACAGAGCAGAGTACCGTGAGAAGTGCGAGCGCCAATGCAGCCCACGATATAATATTGACGAGCCGGGATACTTTACGTGCATCCCATCGCTTTCCGACAGACATTCGCACGATGGCGTCCACGATGTGGTATCCATCAAGCCCGTATATAGGCAACATGTTAACCACCGCCAGACCCGCTGACAGCCCAGCCGTGAGTAGAAGCACCGTTTCTAATTGTACACTAATCATTACAATCCTGCTGTAACCTAGCAGTCGAGAGAGAAAGAAGTCTCGCGGAACGTACTCTGTGGTACGAACACCGTTTACTAAGTCGTACACGTCTCCTACAAATAGAACCGAATCTCTTCTATAGTATTGCCTTCTGTGGATCTGAACCGTTCGGAATCTCTTGTAGTTTTTGACAATACGCGGTAGCAAGCACTGATTCTCCGGATTTCCACTACCAATACAGGCATAGTGTGGGAAGTAACAATTATGCGTCTTGCCCGTTCCATTCCCGGTTATGATTGGTAGGGCTGGAAGGCAGTACGACGTCATGTTCGCTTTCACATTTTCTTTATCTTTCGAGCTCTCGTTTGGTCCTGCCACGTCATTGGCGCTGTCTTTTGCTTGACTACTAGTACTTAACTGTTGTAGGAAACACAAATGGGTTGGAGAATTGTCTCCATCTGGACGGCAACAGTCTGTAAACGTTGAATATAAATGTATATACAAAAATATGATACCTTAGTTCTGTCCATGTGACGACTTTTTTTAATTATGAAAGTTTACCTTCTGAATTATTAGCAAATTTGGCTAAATTTTCATTCATAAGACAGTAGCCTACAGGATGCACTTTCCATATACTTTCCAAGCAGGTCAACCAACCGTCTAAATCTTCAACGGGACAATTTTCGAGCCCAATAATCACGTCACCACGTTCCAGACCGCTCGGACCTGAAAAGTATACCGAAGGATTCAGTTAATCAGTAGAATTTGGACATCGAGAATGTTTGAAAATTCAACGGAATCATTTTTAATTTTAGCCGTTTACATTCCGCTGCAAACTGATTACGTCGTCAGACCCCATGTAAGGATCAGATAAAAGAATTCAAATGACTAATAAAGCAATAATTACAGATTTCGATTAACGTTGTGCTACGTCAAGCTTTCACTTCATGAAGTACTCGTTGTTAGAAAATTTCGTATAACATTTTTATCCAATCCAGTAGAATAAATTCAATCAGCATTAACGTATATTTGACATGGGTTGTTTTATTACTCTAGCTCCATGATGTGACGACATCATTGTGCTACATATTTAAGCAGCAAGGTGTTGACATTGTTAACATCCACAGGTTTATTAATAACACTGATGATGTGTCACGATCCAAAGGATAATTAATAAATTGATTCTTGTTAAACTCTCAACGCCTACATTGTGTTAAGCTATAGTAGGATCTTTTGATTAAGCATCCTCGTTTCTCAAAAGGTATATGAGACCAATTTCGATAAGTTGAGGAATTGAAAGACAGGCATTAGCTAGGCCCTGACAAGGGATTGCTTATCCTATAGTCTGCAAACCCAAGTCGTCCACATGGTTTAACCAACCTTATGGCAAATTACTTATAGATTTACCTCGCGTAAAGCCTTGTGATTTAGCTAGAGGTTGATCTAAACACTATTTATAGGCGCTACCATTAGGTATTACACAGGCAGCTTGAGTTGACTCAAGAATCAAGAATAATCTAACTATACGCACACGTCTAACGGTGTTTTTAAACCATTCAAACTAACGTCTTACCTCCAGCCCCAGAAGTAGGAAGTACACCTGTCACCGCTAATCCTGTACCAGTTGAATGAGTAGGCCATAAAATGGCAGGTAAAACTTTGGGCATGATAAAATAAGTAATAAGAGCGAGATATAAGTTCATCCACACTCCAGCTGTAAGAATATCCAACTGCTTTTTAAATTTTGCTTCTCGAAGCTGTCCAGAATTGAGCTCAACGTGTGCGGCAGGGATAAGTGGCCCAAAAAAGGAAAAACCCACTGATAATACAGGAATCCGATGCGACGAAGATGCCACCGCGTGTCCGAGTTCGTGAATTACAACTGATATAAGTATGGCCAGAAGGTAGTACGGTAAATGACTCAAAGGTAAATTCCATCCCGGTAAAATGGGTTGAATAGCTAAATATGTAGAAGATGCTGCTGACCCAGAATTTGAGGAAGTTGCTGGAATGTCAGCATCGGGAAGCGGAGATAACTGATCATGATGAAGTTCGAGAATATCTTCCGAACCAATTGTTACTGGAGTCACTGTGGCGGCAAGTGATAACTGCGAGAATAAAATTAGTTCATATTTAACGAGAATCCAAGACTGTATAAATATTTGCGATAGTGAAAAGTGAAAACGACTTACCACGGAGGGAATCAAACTATGATATATTGTCCGGAGGAATAACCAAAGGGTAAAAGGGAATCCAAACACAATTGTTACATAGGTTCCCAGTCGAAACCATACTCGCAAATACTTGCGAACTCTGTGTGTCCCAAGGCTGTTAAAACAGTTGTTCAGTTTTTTCGTATCTACACGTAAAATCCATTGTCGCCTCCACGCATAGACCAAACCGTGGAAAATCACAGTGAAACCGACTAATGTTTTCCAATCCATAATAAATATTCCCAAAATTGTTATCCCAAGTTCAAAAAGATTAATGATTATTGCCCTTTTCTCATTTCTGTCGTAAGTTATTGACTCTTAAAATTTTCAGAGAAACCGCGACATTACCACCGAAAAACCGCTAGAAAACTCAGCCAATAAATTAAACATGGTCTAAGATTTGTAGTCAAAGAAAAAAGTAGTGCAACCAGTGTCTTTACCGTCTTTGTGGGCGTCTTTGTGGGTAAACAATAAAAACATTAATTTCAGAACATGACTATTCAGTCACAAGAAAAATTATATAGGTACTTACAAAATAAATGTTGTACATATTTTGTCAATCTTATAACATTTTGTCTTTGTTAACTATACGGTAAAAAGTTATGCAACTGGAATGTCGAGATCAGAACCTCATACTAGGAATAACAGATATAATCGAACGACAAATACGTCTACAAATATAGCATTAAAACTACATAGCTAAAACGTATTTCATCAATTGAAACCCAAAATCACATTGTACACTATCATTAACTAAATACAAGATAACAATTTGCTAGGGACTCTTGTAAGTTTCTTCGGGTTGATGAGACGAGATCAGTGAGTTGGAGCATCCTTTAATCTGCTGGGAATGATGCCATAATTTGATCTGCAAAAACAAAACAAACAGTTATTATTGATGCTTACGCTTACATTCTAAAACTCTACACATGATTGTTTTTCCCAACCAGCACCGTCTACACTTAAACCCCAAACGAATTCACAGATGCAAACGATGCAAACCAATTATTTTTTGGGGGATCGAGACTGGGGGAGAGAAAAATACATATTCTGTTCTGCGTTGGTTTTACATATTTCGTATGAACGTAACCAGAGATCTCTTTCTCCACGTACAAAAAGTCACATTAACTCATGAAGCTAAGCCAACAAATTACCAAGTGCATGAATATTCTAACATGTATACACATTTTAAACCAAGCAAAAAAATGCTATCATTTTATTAACCACCATAAGGGTCGTTCAATCAAGCAATATGGAACAGTCATCCAGCCAACAACAGTGAAAAATACGAAAATACCCGGTTCATCATAAACCAGCTATGTGATGAAACTCGTACAGGAATCCAGATTCTAATTGTAAATATACGTTGACTTGTGATCACAACTGATCACTAAAAAACTGGGAATTTGCAGTATCAGTAAGCCCTTTCATTTTCCCGTAAATTACTAAAGAATGAAAGCAATGGTACGAGAACGAGGAGTAATATTACCCGCGATAAGCGCTTTAACGTGATACACATGTTGACAATCTGAATATACATGCAAGTGTGGAAATTGATCCACCTGTCAACATTCAAAGTTATAACATTAAAGGCCTGTTAACGGGAGCTCGATTGCTCGATTAAACGATGATCGCGTCTCACCTCGTCCTCGCTGGAATGTTGACAGCCCTAATGTCCGGTTGACCTTTCCCAGTACCTCGTAAAATCAATCAGCCAGACCAGAAAGAAGGAGAGTTCGAAGCACTTTTTTTTTGTATCACGAAAACAGGAGAGGATGAGTTAAAGTATCACTTAAAGAGCCGAAATGCATTAAATCGGGGAGCAGATTCATTTCCAGTGTCCGTGGGAGTAGCAGCCTGTCTCAAAGGTCCGGAGCGGTCGGGATTCTCCTGTGGGACAACTCATCATGCAAATGACCTCAAGGTGTCTTCCCTATAATTCCTGTCCACACCTGGAAATGGGAGGAAATACAAGGCAATTAGCAGATTAGGCTCGTTTCCGCTCCGTCTGTTTACTTGTCACTTTTTACGACACTTCCACTTCCATCTAGATTTCCACTTCCAGTTGAACGTGCGATGCAGCAGGTCAGGGAAGCTTGAACATGAACAGTTGAGCGTTTGAACAAGTCGTCCACCATCCACGAGACTCACAATCAGAGACTCGGGCTACACACTACATACGGCTAATGTACGGCAATTACCACTCAACTCGGGACTCTTTACGTCTTTAGTCTTGACTCTGACTCTTCTCTTTTACCTTTTTACTCTTTACTTTGCTCCATTCGTGGCTGTTTCGTCATTGCGTCATTTGTACAGTTGTATAATCCTAGGATTTTCAAATTTCCCACACTTTTGGCCGCAACATATGGTCGCAATGATGGGTAAACAACCAAACAGAGTAGCAAAACAGTGGAGTCTCTGTATAGTAACAACAAGTATCTTTATAATTTATAACAACATTTCTATACAACAACTTTATTTTTTCCGCTCTTCGTACATGTAAAGTACATATTTAATGTTCTCTATAACACTCCACTGTCATGGGTAAATGGGTAACAAATAACAATTAGCAATTAAACGTAAAAATACGTGGTTGCAATTGCGGGTAACAAGCAGAGATGGGGGAATCCCGGATTAAAAATCCAATCTTTTAATCTAGATTAGGGATTAATAATCCCAATCCACTGATCCAGCTGTTACAGCTAAATAAATCCAATCCCCCCCCCCGCGCGAATCTGGAGGCTCTGCCTGCTGTTGACTTGTGCCTCCAACTAAATTTAATTTTCTAGACAATTTCGTCGTTGTATTGACTAGAAAATTGTCCCTAATTGGCTACACCCCGTGTTTCTGTGTTAGCAAGTACAAGTTTAATGAGGGAATGACTCATCTGTTAATTTTAACCATCAATTAAAATTGGCAACTCTGGCCTCCTGCTCTCAGCACTGTTCTATTGTTACTCTTTTCCGGCAAGTTTGGTGTCACCACCTGATGTTCGCACTAGTTATCCTCATAACCTGTGTACCTCAATTTGGCGCCTCTGTTCTTCTTACTCCATATGGAAAGACGAACTGGATTTTAATTAACAACCAACTACCGCATCACCTATTGAGTACATCGCCATGAATTCTAACACGGTCACCTATCATCTTCTTTAATCGGGAAAGGCTTTGCAGGGGACTGAATAGTTCCCCTGGATCATTATGAAGTACTATAATGATGTTACCAGCAAATGCCTATTCAAAAGGTTAAGTCATTATTTCCTTACCAAACATTAATTTAATCAACGCTGTAAGGTGCCGTAGATACGTCTACATCATCAGGACACCAGCCTAAATTCTGTTTTTCCATGCTTAATAGCAAATGCTATTCAAGAGAGAGCCAGAGGAGTGCATCGTGGAAGAGGGTTGTGAACCGAAGAATGAATAATACATCGACTCAATCCATCATTTCCGTTCGGGTATCCAATATTCAGCTCGACCTCTCAACAACCACTCAAATCTGAGAAACCCAACAACACATGGAGAAATGGATGTTACCTGTTACACAGTTTTTTATTGTTTGACTGCCATCAATCGGATTGGTATTTCACAAACAAGCCTTCCAGTGGAAAAACAATAGATATCCATTGTTACCCAAATTATTACTATACTATTACTATACCCTAACTATTACCATATATTAATGTGCCCGCCGTCCCTTCTCACTTCAAGAAAATTCGACTTTTTAATAATTGGCTTATGGTGTGTTATTAATTAAATACTAATGTCTCTGGTTATCTTCAGGATTGACAAAACATTGTATCTACTATATTTTCATTAGAATATGCATATCCTTGTGTTCTTCCTGTGTAATAATTATAATCCCAGCAATCAATCCCGGTTAAAATATTTGCAATTTAATCCGGTGTCAATCCAATCCGTCTTACATAAAAAAATAATCGGATTAAAGGGATTAGATTAATTTATCCGTCAAAATTAACACGGCCAACTGACATTTTTGTTCAATATTTGATACATTTGATTAACTACTGTCAACTAATAGTTACCAACTGTTGTGCTTTTGAAAAATTGTCTGCTTAAAATTAAATTTCCCATTTATTTTTAATATGCCAGCACATTTGTAGTGAAGGAAATGACAAAAGTACATTGTCAACCGTTAGTTTTACAGTAATTAAGCGATAAAAATTCCTGATATACCTGTAACTGTTATTACATGTAGTTTTTGTTAATGTGCAAACTAATTTAGCTGTTTTTGTGTATGACATATCAATAGTTGCATCGTTGCATGTGTATATATTTTTTTTGGTGACAGAGAATCTCAATTTTGTTTTACGATTCTTTGTTAGCAACAAAATACGCTAGTCGTACTTCAGAATCGATACTGTCAGAAACATGTTTTGAACTTTCTCACGAATGTATGTACTGTGGATTTTATAGCTGATTAATCCAATCTGAAATTTAATCCGATTAATTAATCCCAATTAATCTAATCCGGACCAGTTTTAATTGAATCTAATCCATATTAATCAATCCCGAGAAAATTTAAATTGATTATTTAAGTTTAATTTATTTGTAATGCAATTTGACATAATTTGTAGCTAAAAATAAGCGCAAAATCAATAGACAAAATTATAAATTGACTGCGAAACTCTGATTTTGCAAAAATTGATGCCTTTAGTAGTTTTAATAGTTATATTACTGGCAATTGGAAAAAATCATTGTTGCAATACCTTCATTTTGCAAAACAAACTTGCCTGAAAGTGGCAATTAACAACATACTGAAAAAAATTTCGAATATCAACATAGTATCGGAATCCAAATGTCAACTTTTGAATACGAATTTGAATTTCGAATGTATTTGTAATTATTAATTTCAATTAAAATATTTTTCTGCAAAAATATGGAAACTAATTCCGATTTAACTACTGAAAAATGGGAATATAATTCCGATTTGAATTCTAGTACCGATTCAGATGTCATACTTTGCATTTCTTCATAATTATAAACTCAAAATGTGACTGCTGATACAATTATGTGACCACGTCAATGACTCTCAGTTGCAATCAACGGTAGGTCGAGACAATATCCTTTTGTTTTTCTAATAGTGCAGAATGGTTTGTCCAATCATTGCGCAAAATGAGTGCAAGTACAACAATAAAACTTTCTAGAAGTTAACGCAAAGTTACGAATTCGATGGAATAATATTTGTTCAGCTTGATAATCTTTCATGCATGCAAAGAATGACTGAGGGAATTAATGGTTAGCTGTACATAATAAAAACCAAGGAATGACATCCGAAAAAATATGGATTAAAATTCGAATTAAAATACGTGTTTTTCCTAATTATGAATACAAATTTAAATTTCGGATATCAAAAATATGAATTCTAATTCCTTTAAATTTTATTCAAATACTCAGACATATCCATACGTATTCAAATACTATTCGAATACTTTTAAAAATTCATTAGTAATGCAATCTGGCATAATATCTAGCTACAAATAAACTCAAAATCAATGCACAAAATTATAAGTTGATTCCACAACTCTGATTTAGCACAAAATCGATGCTTTTACGGACAAAATAGTTATATTACTGCCAATTTAAAAAATTATTGTTACAATACCTTGATTTTGCCAAAAAAACTTGCCCGAAGGCGGGAATTAGCAACATAACGAAGGATTTTTCGAATATCAATAAAGTATCGGAATCCAAATGTAAATTTTTGAATACGAATTTGAATTTCGAATGTATTTGTAGTTATAAATTCGAATTAAAATATTTTTCTGACAAAAATATGGATACTAATTCCAATTCAAACACTGAAAAATACAAATATAATTCCGATTTGAATTCGAATGCCGATTCGGATGTTATACCTTGATTCGTCATATACGCACGCGCATGTAGCCTTCAATTTTCCTTTCAGAGACCAATTTTGGCGTACATGGACACAGCAAGAGCGATGTCCGCAAAGGAAAAATTGATAAATTTGACAGCCTTAGATTCTCGTACCTCCGTGATTTAATTGCGACAATGTTGCCCTTACAGAGGTACTATAATACACTGATATATGTAATGTCTCTGGCCAAACTGTATTCATGTACTGTCTACACTCTACAGTGAGTATGAAATTCATATTTTCGCCTATCGTGTAAGCCGTAGATAGGTGTAGTTTCTAGGCCTTCCACACCTGATGAAATCATCAGTACTATCCTGATTTGGAGATAGGGTTCCTGATACCTGATGAGCCCC